>JANAVB010029620.1:17502592-17512592 GCA_029216955.1 Iris pallida
GTCAACTCTTGGTCAACTCTAGTCAACTACACTAGTCAAACTAGGTCAACTAAGCCATACTAGGTCTAAACCTAGTCCAACAAGTCTAACTAGGCCTAACCAAGCCTATAATATCACACAACACAATACAATTGCCAAAGGCCACACAAATATATAAATACATAACCATATATATATATATACATAGCAATATATATATATATATTATATAATATATATATTATATATATATATATATATATATTATATATATATATATATAGTGCAGCATGTGTAGTGTATATCTATGAGGGTTAGCATACATGTTAGTGTAGCCATGTGAAAGTGACAATGGGTGTATGATAGTGTACAGCAGGGGTGTTAGAGTGTATACGCTAATGAGTGTTCAGTATACATATTGTGTTCAGACAGGTAGTGTAGCATAGTGTTAGGCAATAGGTGGTGGAGCATGTAAAGGGGTTAAACCATTCTCAGATTTAAGGCAACATGATGTCAGTTGTAAACTGCAGTATATATAGGTTACGTGTAAACTGTATGGGGGTTAAGGGTATATGGGGGTTAATGTATTAGCAGTCAAAAAGGGGGTTCTAGTCTCAGGTTAAATCACATAACAACTCAGACTTTAAATAGACTCAACCTCAGTAAATTCAACTTGCATTCAAGCAAAGCCACAAACCAAAACTGAATACAAAATCTCAAGCTAACTGTTCAGTTTAGAACCCAATTCAACATCAAGCAACCCAAATCAATTTCGAAAACTCAAATTTCATTTGGAAAAATCTCAGGTATCAATATATCAATTTCATTCGAAAACAGGTTAATGCTGTAAACCCAGTTTGAATATATCATCTCAAATCAATTCATTTCGATTTTCCCCAAAGTAAATTCAAATCAGTATCACAGATCACATGAACTTAGTATCTATAAACCTCATTCAAACCACTTCATGTTAAATCCCAAATTTAAAGAGAAACCAAATAACAGTTTTTGATATTCTAATGTAATACATTATAGATACAATATACAATATAAAGAGATACACACATATATATATATATATATATATATAGATATATATAATATATATACATTCATATACATCAAACAATATTTTCAAATCACCTAACTCTTAGAAATCTTAGAAAATCCAATATCAGTTGACTGTTCTCTATTTAAAAAGCATACATAGGAATGAACTTGACATACACTCAACATTGAAGGCAACATCAACCAAACTTGCATCACATGTTAATCCGGTATATAACATCACACTACAGTATATATTTAACATTTAAAAATAGTATTAGAAACATTCAAAATCTATTTAAACATTTAAACCCCAAGTATCTCAAACTGGTATCAGAAATGTATATGAACCCGACCATTAACCCAAAATCAAACTCGAAAAGAATCAAAAGCCAAAAACAGTCGTGTACAGAGGTGAGTAACATGTATACAAGTGTCATGGGTTATTCTCGTGTCCATTACTGGACACGAGGTGTCCAAACTCAAAACACACAGTGACAGTAAAACGTGAAACAACAACATCGTGCTGCCATGCCGTATCCAATAGGACACGACACAGGGCTCGATGGGGCTCGAGCTTGGGTACACACATAGAGGGGGTATAGGGCTGGAGGGTCGACACCCTGATTCGTGTCTAAGTGATACGTGCTCGCGTGTCGAGCACGTATCAGTGGCTCGAAATAGGGGTACTCGGTTCAGTACAAAATCGATGTGGGTCAAATTTTGTGTCCGACATGACACGAAGTCAAGAGTGGCTTGGGGGGTGACATGTCAGTCACTGCCCAACCCTCTGACCAAGTGGCAGGCCGCCACGTGGCCTTTACCTCACACGAACACTGTGGCATCAGGATAGTAACTGAGCCTCGTGCTATCGGTTGTGTCCATTTTGGACATGGACACGACACGAAATTTAGCTCGGAGTTAGGGTTTTGTTTTCCTCACATAAAGGGCTACCAAAATATGTAATTTATTTTAGAAAACATGCATAAAAGTTTCACAGTGGCATTTCATCAAACATGTATTTAAAAACACCAATACGTGTCCGATATGCATACTTAATGGACACGAGATCCTACAAACTCACTCTACAGCTAGGGGACACCTAGATGGATGCAACTATGGAAATAAATCAGAAATTCATGAGGGTTTGTAGTGTTTTACCTATTGAGAGTTCAAACTCAATGAAAGGCTCCTAAGTGAGTTGTTCCCTCCACAAGCTATGGCCAAATGCTCTTCAAATCCTTGATAGCAAGCCTCCACTAGCCCCCACTTCTGAAATAAATCCCAATGCAAGAGAGTAGACTCAATTTGGGATCAATTTGGATAAAAGGGAAGGAATTTAGGGAAGAACAAATTAGGGTTCTTTGTAGGTATTAAAAAGAGGCAAAGAATTTGTGAAGAGATGTTTAAATAGGGGAAGGGGGCTCTTGATGGCTGTTGGAAAGGACCAGTGTTAGGGTTTAGATGTAGATGGGTGGCTAAGGCTTCTCCACATAATTTTAAGTCCAATCATTGGTTCAATTTAATCCTAAGGCTTTCTTTCTACAAATATCTTAAGGGAAAATATCCTACTACAATAATATCTAGATATTCCTAACCTTGTCATGATGGAAGCTTCTAATCTAATATCTAGGCTCATGAATAATATTTAGTTTAGGGCAACTTCTAGGTTAAGGCTTAACAAATAGATTAGCACAAAAATAAATAAATCAAAATTCATTTTCATTAAAAGTCAAAATGACCAAAATACCCTTAGGCTAAAAAGTGGTAATTTATAATTCTAATCACATGACTAGGCTCCCATGGTCATGGTTAGTCTCTAGGCTTAACAATTCTAGGGTTACACTAGTTAACCATCAAAATCACAATTCAATATTTTAAATAGTATTAAATTAATTAAAATCTACCAAAAATCATTAACATGATTAAATTCTAATATTGAATAATCAAAATTATAAAAGTTTAAAATTATCCTCATTTTAGAAAAGTGGGTGTTACAAGTCTACCCCCCTTAGAAGAATTTCGTCCTCGAAATTAAGAGTGGTCGTACTCCTCCTAGGTCAAACCCCCAACAATCAAGGTCGAAGATTCTACCTAGCAGCGCACAAGGTCAACAAGTAAAATATGGGTAGTAGGCTTAAAATGGATCATATCCCAAATTTAGGTCGGCAGGTTTGGGTCGAAAAGGTGTCCCCAATTCGAGTCGAAAATAAAAGCGACTCCGTAGGGTAAATCAAGATGGGGTCTTGTGTCAGGAAAGTCGTGTGATAATGATGAAGCACAATATTGTGTGTCCGAGTAGGACACGAAGGTCATGGGTGTAGGGTGTCATGTATAGGTCATGCATATGAAGTTGGTTTTGAGAAAACAACTAATCTTTTGCTCCTAAATTAAAAGTCATGGCAATGTGCATATGATAATCATAATTAAAGTATAAATGGTCAAATGGCCTAAATTGGACCGAAAGCTGTACAAGGGAACAAATTTGAGTGGGACATAATATATCAAAGTGAAGATAATCTTGTCTACTACAAAATTATGAAAGAAGTTTCCAATGATTTACATCTCTGACATTCCAGAAATCAAAGTCACTGAAAAAATATTCGTCTACCTAGAATACTCTCTCTAGGGTTCCCATCTAGCCATTCTAGTCATACTACAGCACAAGCAATCAAAAGGTATCAAAACATACAAGCAATGTGGGGTGTATCAATTATCTCAAAAGACATGCTAAGGTCTAGGCTGAAAATTTGGGTACTTCTGAGGCTCTTGGTGGAACTGGATACTGCTCCCTCAAGATCTCAGTCTGAACTCTCTGTGTCTCTAACACATCCCGGAGAAGTCCGAATATCTGAGCTCCATCAAGAAACAACCCTCCTGAGAATATGGTATGGGGTACCACTATAGGAGGCAGAGGAAGACTCTCAGTCTCAGGCGAAGCTATAGCTACACTCAAGGACAGGCTCTGGTCATGGGTGCCCTATTGGAAAGGATAAGGAAAATAATAAATCATCATGGCTGTAAGATAGTTTATCATCCTATATGAAACTGGAAATCTTAATCAGCAGGGGTTTAGCTACAAGGTTTACCATTCTAAAGCCAGAGCTATACTATCAACTCTAAGATAAGGCCTAACACAAATCATCAATTCATTGTATTATGAAGTAATTATATCCAAATAAAGTTCTACAAGGGATTATACTAAACAACTAAAACTATTCCTACTCCTAAGTTAATTGATGAAGAAACAAAACAATTTTTTTGTTGAAGAGACTGAAATAAAAGGTAGAGATGATATGTTTAAGAACCTTCTCGAGATGCAATCTGATAATCATACGTCTGTCCAAAATTATGATACTCAAAATACTCGTCATACTAGTAAGTAGGGCTACGATAAACCATAGAGTCCACAACTAAGGTACATACCTCTAGAATAATGGTATTTAAAATTTTTGCATTGCCGCTAGCTTGGCTGCAAAAATCTTAAATTCCCACACCCGAGAAATACATCCATATTCAGACTATATATCCTCACCATGCCAGCTAATATGACTGTAGAAGACTCTAGATTCCATAACTGAGGCGACCTAGCCCATATGACTTATCTTGGTAGGAAATTAAATTACCATTTCATACTAAGAATCAAATTCATCAACGAACAAGGAAGATAAACAGAAACTGTTGGAATCGAATTTCGAGATAGTTTATAATGAGATTCTCAAGGGTCATCCTTGGAATCTCTCAAGGAATTCTAACTGTGATTGAGTATCCTCTCATTCTAATACCTTACTTCTTATACTCTATCGCAGGCGCTCAGCAGTATAACTAATAATCGTACTACCACGACTTCGCACAAATACGAATCTCGACCTGCATGGGCTACCACTAAAAACGTGTCACAACCCGCACCCAGTGTAGGGGAACGAGAAGTGGGTACATCCAGCCTACACCGCAGTGTCGACAGTAGAACGTTGTCCTAGGTCACAACATCTAACACAGTGTAAGTATAATTGCACAAGATATACTCTCCACACGGAGGGAAAATAGAAGGTACATCTCAATCACAATCTAAGGTAGAAACAGTACGATATGATAGATATGATAATCTCAAAGGAAGTACAAACAGAAAGGGAAATAAGTCTAAGTGTCTATACGACACAATAACAACAACAAAACATAATACATCTCAAGTCTCAAATAACAACAACAAAGTATGATAAAGCCTAACTAAACTAGTCTAGGCAGTAGGGGTGATATCATCAGCTAGAGCTGGGTCCTCCTGAGAGTCCAGCTCACAAGTGTCATCTAGGGCTGCTCCATAGTACGTAGGACAGAAATCCTCGGTGTCATATGTAATATTTTTAACAGGTCCAGTCTGGACAGGAACGAGCACAATATATTTTACGCAGTTCATATTATGGCAGAAAATGTAAAGCATGCAAAAGAGTAAGATACATGAACTGTAAGAAGATGTACACGAAAACAAGAGAGATATTTGTAAAGTAGAAATATATACATGATAAGTAAGAACTGTAAGTGACTAGTGATTCAGAGCACAAGATGGTTATGTAAACGGTACGATGTTGCACACGAGTAATCTACAGAGGTTGTACACGAGTAACTACAAGATTGATCACATAACCACTTCTACTCTTCTATCCTCAATCAATACACAATGATGCAGTCAAGTTATGTTATTGCACACAAAGTATAGTTTGTACACGATGATCATGTGAGCACATGAGAGTACACGATTTCACACGATTTGTACAAGAATAACACGAACACAAGGAGTACACGATGCCCATGATAAAGTACACGAACACGAAATACCCGATGTATCCGATGAGAGGATAACATCGTATGAAAGATCCATATAGTACTAATCCGTGATAACAAGTGTCAGCATCAAGTAAAGTAATCTAGAACATGATTATAAGTCCTAGCAAGTATGAAATAATCAGAAAATGTACTCGCCTGAAATTCGAATGTCCGTGAGAATATAAAGTCCGAAGCGAGGTAACTGAGTCCTATTTAGAGCAACACAAGTCATGATGTATACAAAGGGGTTATAAATGAAGTGAACAATGCATTTACATTATTTCTAGGTCATTCTAGTCTAAAGTCAACTCTTGGTCAACTCTAGTCAACTACACTAGTCAAACTAGGTCAACTAAGCCATACTAGGTCTAAACCTAGTCCAACAAGTCTAACTAGGCCTAACCAAGCCTATAATATCACACAAACACAATACAATGCCAAAGGCCACACACAAATATATATATATACATAGCAATATATATATATATATATATATATATATATATATATATATATATATATATATATATATATATATAGCAATATATATATATTGCTATATATATATATTTTTTTTTTTTTTTTTTTTTTGCTATATATATATATATATATATATATATATATATATATATATATATATATATATATATATATATATATTTTATATATATATATATATATATATATATATATATATATATATATATATATATCATGCATATCCAATAAAATATATATATATATATATATATTTTATTGGATATGCATGATATATATATATATATATATATATATATATATATATATATATATATATATATATATATATATATCCACATAGTGTCAAGGGGCTAATATATATATATATATATATATATATATATATATATATATATATATATATAATATATATATATATATATATATATATATATATATATATATATATATATATATATATTAATATATATATTAATATATATTAATATATATATATTAATATATATTAATATATATTAATATATATATATATATATATATATATATATATATATGTCAAGGGGCTAATATATATATATTAATATATATATATATATATATATATATATATATATATATATATATATATATATATATATTTAAAAAAAATATATATATATATATATATATATATATATATATATATATATATATATATATATATATATATATATATATATATTCACATAGTGTCAAGGGGCTAATATATATAGTGTCAATGTGTAAGCATGGCAGCATGTGTAGTGTATATATATGAGGGTTAGGATACATGTTAGTGTTGCATGTGAAAGTGACAATGGGTGTATGATAGTGTACAGCAGGGGTGTTAGAGTGTATATGCTAAAATGAGTGTTCAGTGTACATATTGTGTTCAGACAACGTAGTGTAGCATAGTGTATAGGCAACATAGGTAGTATAGCATGCAAAGGGGTTAAACCATTCTCAGATTTAAGGCAACATGGTGTCAGTTGTAAACTGCAAGTATATATAGGTTATGTGTAAACATGTATGGGGTTTAAGGTGTATATGGGGGTTAATGTATTAGCAGTCAAAAAGGGGGTTCTAGTCTCAGGTTAATCACATAACAACTCAGACTTTAAAATATGACTAGCTCAACCTCAGTAGATTCAACTTGCATTCAAGCAAAAGCCACAAACCAAAACTGAATACAAAATCTCAAAGCTAACTGTTCAGTTTAGAACCCAATTCAACATCAAGCAACCCAAATCAATTTCGAAAACTCAAATTTCATTTGGAAAAATCTCATGTTATCAATATATCAATTTCATTCGAAAACAGGTTAATGTTGTAAACCCAGTTTTGAATATATCATCTCAATTCAGTTTCATTTTAAATTTCCCCAAAGCAAATTCAAATCAATATCACAGTTCACATGAACTTAGTATCATATAAACCTCATTCAAACCACTTCATGTTAAATTCCAAATTTAAAGAGAAACCAAATCACAGTTTTGATATTCTAATGTAATATATTATAGATACAATATACAATATAAGAGATAAACATATATATATACATTCATATTACATCAAGCAATATTTTCAAATCAAAACCTAACTTTTAGAAATCTTAGAAAATCCAATATCAGTTCATTGTTCTCTGTTTATAAAGCATACATAGGAATGAACTTGACATACACTCAACATTGAAGGCAACATCAACCAAACTTGCATCACATGTTAATCCAGTATATAACATCATACTACAGTATATATTTAACATTTAAAAATAGTATTAGACACATTCAAAATCTATTTAAACATTTAAACCCCAAGTATCTTAAAACTGGTATCAGAAATATATATGAACCCGACCATTAACCCAAAATCGAACTCGAAAACAATCAAAAGCCAAAAACAGTCATGTACAGAGGTGAGTAACATGTATACAAGTGTCATGGGGTTATTCTCGTGTCCACATAGCTGGATACGAGGTGTCCAAACTCAAAAACATACAGTGACAGTAAAACGTGAAACAACAGCATCGTGCTGCCATGTCATGTCCAATAGGACATGACACAGGGCTCGATGGGGCTCGAGCTTGTGTACACACATAGAGGGGGTATAGGGCTAGAGGGTCGACACCCTGATTCGTGTCCAAGTCACGCGAGCACGTATCAGTGGCTCAAAATAGGGGTACTCGATTCAGTACAAAATCGATACGGGTCGGATTTTGTGTCCGACACGACACGAAGTCGAGAGTGGCTTGGGGGGTGACATATTAGTCACTGCCCCAACCCTCTGACCAAGTGGTAGGCCGCCACGTGGCCTGTACAGCTCATACGAACACTGTGGCAGCAGGACAGTGAATCGAGCCTCGTACTGTCGGTTCGTGTCCATTTTGGATACGAACGCGACACAAAATTTAGCTCAGAGTTAGGGTTTTATGTTCCTCACATAAAGGGCTACCAAAATATTTAATTTATTTTAGAAAACATGCATAAAAGTTTCACAGCGGCATTTCATCAAACATGTATTTAAAAATACTAATACGTGTCCGACACGCATACTTAATGGACACGAGATCCTACCAAACTCACTCTATAGCTAGGCGACACCTAGATGGATGCAACTATGGAAAAAAAATGAAGAATTCATTAGGGTTTGTAGTGTTTTACCTATTGAGAGTTCAAACTCAATGAAAAGGCTCCTAAGTGAATTGTTCCCTCCCCAAGCTATGGCCAAATGCTCTTCAAATCCTTGATAGCAAGCCTCCACTAGCCCCCACTTCTGAAATGAATCCCAATGCAAGTGAGTAGCCTCAATTTGGGATCAATTTGGATAAAGGGGGAGAAATTTAGGGAAGAACAAATTAGGTTTCTTTGTAGGTATTAAAAGGAGGCAAAGAATTTGTGAAGAGATGTTTAAATGGGGGAAGGGGGCTCTTGATGGCTGTTGGAAAGGACTAGGGTTAGGGTTTAGATGTAGATGGGTGCTAAGGCTTCTCTATATAATTTCAAGTCCAATCATTGGTTCAATTTAATCCTAAGGCTTTCTTTCTCCAAATATCTTAAGGGAAAATATCCTACTACAATAATATCTAGATATTCCTAACCTTGTCATGATGGAAGTTTCTACTCTAATATCTAGGCTCATGACTAATATCTAGGTTAGGGCAACTTCTAGGTTAAGGATTAACAAATAGATTAGCACATAAATAAATAAATCAAAATTCATTTTCATTAAAAGTCAAAAATGACCAAAATACCCTTAGGCTAAAAAGTGGTAATTTATAATTCTAATCACATGACTAAGCTCCCATGGTCATGGTTAGTCTCTAGGCTTAACAATTCTAGGATTACACTAGTTAACCATCAAAATCACAATTCAACATTTTAAATAGTATTAAATTAATTAAATCCACCAAAAATCATTAACATGATTAAATCCAAATATTGAATAATCAAAATTATAAAAGTTCAAAATTATCCTCATTTTAGAAAAGTGGGTGTTATAGGCTGCTCGAAACTCTCGCGTATCCAAGTCGAGATAGCCTCATGGGGTCTCACCTCCGTTTACAGGGTTGCTCCCTTCAACCCTAAGTACATCCTCCTTGCCCTTACGTTGGAACAGGATTACAGGAACGTCTAGT
>JANAVB010029620.1:17517592-17570092 GCA_029216955.1 Iris pallida
CAAATAGGTTTGAAATTCATTTCAGTCCAGAAATCGAAAACAGTGAAACATATTTCAGGAATAAATGGGAATAAAATTTAAAGCTAAAAAAACAAATTAATACCATAATTTATTGGTTGGTAAGGGTTAGTGCACAGTTGTAGGTGTCACCCAGGTTGTCTCGTGTCTACAAAAGTGGACACGACGTATCCTAATCACGAAAACACGTACACAGCAGCAAGGACACGCAGACAGCCTCGTACAAAGGTGCACACGAGTGTAGGACACGACACAAGTGTCCATAGGTCTCGTGCACACGTGTGTAGGTTCGCCTAGGGTTTGTCTAGGGTTAGGATAGCCTGTCTCGTGTCCATGTCTCCTCACTTGTCGACACAAGACCCGTATCAGTCGAGTTTTCTCGACTGATACACACGGTTTAGCACCGCATTGTGCAGTGGTTCACGTGTCTCGTGGACACGACATGAGCCACGTGGGGCCTCGTGGTCATGTCCACATGTAGCCTATGTGTTGGGCTATACACTCGTGTCAACACGAGGTGTCCTTAATGTGTCCAGAGTCGATACGACTTACGTGTCAGTGCTCAAAACTGTGTTCATGCAGTACAGTGAGGAACCAGTGCGAGCGTGATTACTTCGCGCACAGTGAACGAAAGTGCGTGAAATTTTGTGTGGGTGATGGCAGACAATTGTTTGCCATTGATTGTAAAAGAACAGAACAATTATCGGAGGACTGAACTTTAGACTCACAATACAAACTCGCTCGTACAAAGAAAGCTTAGGGACGAAAACCTAGGTACAGCAATCTAAGTACAATTATTTATTTTAGATTCTGGGGGGTGATGATAAAGGTTCGGAAAAGCGACGGCAGCTCTGCCTTACTCCTTGGACGATCGGGTGCAGCCTTGGCTCTGTAGAAGAACTGCTTGACGTTGATGAAGAAATGCTCTCTTTATTCTCTCTGGATCAGAGGGGGGTGTGCTCTCTCTCTCTCTGCTCTTCTATTCTCTCTCCGTCTCTATGTGTCTTGTCTCTCTTTCTTTTTTGTGTGTTTGTTGTAAAGAAATGGCACCTTGCTATTTACAAGAGTGGGGGGGCATCATTAGGGTTTGCAATGATTACCCATTCTCAAAAGTCGGCGGTTAAGGATCAATGAATCTGGGCCGTTCATAATAGATTTGAGCAATTAATGTGATTGTATCAAATCTCTGTGGGCAATTAATGATGATTGCCATAAATCCTCATTATTTATTATGCCAAGCTCGGATCTTCTGCCACGTGTTCAATTTGATTGATTTGATTTGATCTGGGCATTTATTGCAACAAATCTGATTAAGATTTGTTAACACCCATAATCCCAGAAAGATAAGACTGTCACGTGTCTTCACTGGGTCATCTTGGCAGAGCCGCATATGAGTCGACCGCATGAGGATGAACGGTCGCATGATGATGGGCAGCCGCATGGGAATAAACAGCCGCATAAAGATGGGCAGCCGCATGCTGACGGGTGGCCGCATAGAGGATGCAGCCGCATGAAGATGGGTGGCCGCATGAAGTGGGCGGTCGCATAAATATAGCAGCCGTATGCCTCGGGACTCGGTGGATTCTGCCAGCTGTGACAAGATTTTCTCCTCTTCCCTAGGAACACGCCTTTATGTCAGTCATTATTGCACCTTTATGTCAGAGCTGTCATTTGTCAGAGCTGTCCGTCGTCAGAGCATTAAATGCAGCCAAAGATGAAGGAAAGAGCTGTTGAAGGCCACGTGGCTCCTTTCTGGGCCATATGGAATTATGCGAGCCGCATAGACTCTTGAGCCGTATGGACATCGGAGCCGCATGGGCTCTCTGAGCCGCATGGGCTCTCTGTTGATTTTGGGCCGCATAAGGCCCCCTGCTGCCTTTGGACCGCATGAAGCTTTCTGAGCCGTATGAAGTATTCTGGATTTTGAGCCGCATAAAATCCTCATGGACCGTATGGAGCTTTCTGGATTTTCAGTTGCATGAGACTCCCCTTCTTTCCTTGTGCTTGTGAAGGATCACATCTCGCAAGTCAAGGACATCTCGATCAACCTTTGCACTCGCTTTGTGGACCCGGGTATCTCGAGCACACGAGTGCATAAGTATCATGTTCGCTCCCCGATGCGGGACTAGTAAAAGTACTTGTACTTGATCTTTGTTGGGAGACTCTTGAGAACCACCTTATCCGTTTGCCGCCGGAGGCTGGATACGGGCGGTTCTATACAACTTTCCATTAGAGGCCCGCGTAGCGGGACGCTCTGATGGTCAGCGGTTGGGATAGCTGACTGAGCTCGACGAGCCTGCGCTGCCCTAGACTTCTTCGACTTAGCACCCGAAGGTGCATAGTAGGAAGAGTCCAAGTTGGAAGGAAGGAAGAGAAGTAGGTGCCCTTTTCGAAGGAGAAAAGGGGGCTATATTTATAGAATAGAGTGAGCTCTTTCTTTTTCTCCTTTCCGATGTGGGACTAAAAGCAATATTTTTCATGCTTCTACAAGACCCCCTTCAAAGTTTTCAAATTAAAAATTTGGAATACTTTGAATAAGAAGCATGGAAAGTAGAGTTGTTTTGGTGTGGAGATCCTATCAGAGGTAGCATGGACGTGATAGGTTTGAGTACTTCTACTGGGGATTTTGTGTGGACTTATCATCCTTGGTGTACCTTGGTTTTAGGTACGGATAATAAGTTGAGAGAGGGAACCATCATATTTACTCAGAGGTGGTGAGAATATGGTAAATATGGCGTTATTGGTAATGAGGACATGGTGGGAGTGGACCCAAATGAGGATACATAGAACAACTCAGAGGTAATATGGACGTGGATGTTCTATGTAATGGGTAATGAATGCCACGGGGCAACTGGGCTCCAGAAGCATATGATTGGAGAGAAAACCAACATATTTACTCAGAGGTAATAAGGACGTGATAAATATGGGTCTAAAGTAGGGCCTTCCTACTCAGAGGTAACGAGGACGTGGTAGGAGTAGGCCTAATAAGGATACACAGAACAACTCAGAGGTGCTATCAACGTGGAAGTTCTATATATTGGGTGAAAGAATGCTATGGAACAGCTGGGCTCCAAAAGCATGTGATAATGAGGAAAGATGTGGATGTACTAGGTATTTAAAAGAATGTCAGGGAGCAGCTGGGCTCCCAAGACATGATGAGAAAAGAGTGGCATGTACTAGAAAACTTTGTACAACATTCGTGGTCAACTGCGGACATTTGTGGTCAACAGAGGACATTTGTGGTTAACATAGGACATTTGTGGTCGTCGAGAGATATTTGTGGGCCTATTATCCTTGGCGTACCCTGGTTCGGGATACGTATAATAAGACGAAAGAGAAAACCAATATACTTACTCAGAGGTAATGAGGACATGGCAAGTATAGGGGTTTTACCGCGGAGTCTTCCTACTCAGAGGTAATGAGGACATGGAAGGAGTGGACTCAACAGAGGATATTTATGGTCAACAGAGGACATTTGTGGACCTCGGGAGACATTTGTGGGCCTATTATCCTTGGCGTACCCTGGTTCAGGATACGGATAATAAGACGAGAGAGAAAACCAACATACTTACTCAGAGGTAATGAGGACATGGCAAGTATAGGGGTTTTACCGTGGAGTCTTCCTACTCAGAGGTAATGAGGACATGGCAGGAGTGGACTCAATGGAGGATATTTGTGGGCCTATTATCCTTGGCGTACCCTAGTTCAGGGTACAGATAATAGGAGGAAAGGGAACCAACATACTTACTCAGAGGTAATGAGGACATGGCAAGTATGAGGGTTTTACCGTGGAGTCTTCCTACTCAGAGGTAATGAGGACATGGTAGGAATGGACTCAACGGAGAATATTTGTGGACCTATTATCCTTGGCGTACCGTAAGGTTTTTTTTGGTACAGATAATAAGTCGAGGGAGGACCAACATATTTACTCAGAGGTAATGAGGACATGGCAAATATGAGGGTTTCTTCGATGGAGCCTTCCCACTCAGAGGTAATAAGGACATGGCAGGAGTGGGCTCCATGAAAGGGTATATAGAACGACTCAGAGGTAATGAGGATATGGAAGTTCTATGTAGAGGGGTGTTTTGTTTTTGGCGGAAGTGAAACGACTCAGAGGTAATGAGGACATGGTCATTTTAGAAATTTTGTGGATCCGTTACCATTTTTGTGTACTGAGAGTGTGGGTTGTGGATCATGAGGGAGGAGCTCTTTTAGAGAAATAAGTTCAGAGGTATGATCATACATGACTTACTACCTAAAAGAGTGACCGGAATATGAGTTCAGAGGCACCTGCGGGTACATAACTCGATAATCTTGGAGAATTAGAATGTGAGTTCAGCGGTACCGGCGGGTACATGACTCGATAATCTGGAATTTGGGACTATGAGTTCAGCGGCACCAGCGGGTGTATAACTCGATAATGAGTGTTGTGGATGTGAGTTCAGCGGCACCGGCGGATACATAACTCAATAATCTAGGATTTTTTGGAATATGAGTTCAGCGGTTCCAACGGGTACATAACTCGGTAATCTAGAAATGTCGTTTAGACATAGTATTTCTTCAGGAACTTTCCATTGACTGGCAGCATGAGTAAGTCTCCGTTTTGTTTTGCGAGGCGGTAAGCACCGTTGGAGAATACGGCCTCAATGATAAATGGACCTTCCCATTTTGGCTGGAATTTGCCGACGGTTTTGTGAGTCATGACCATCGGCCTCCGAACTGCCAAAACGAGATCGCCCACTTGGAATGTCCTGATTTTAACTTTCTTGTTGAAGGCTCCGGAGATGCGTGCTTGGTAAAGCTCGATTCGTTGCTGAGCCAAGAGACGCTTTTCATCTAAGGCCTCCAACTCTTGTAGCTGACGACGGTAGTTATCATCCGTCGTCAATTGATAAGTAAGAGCGACGCGGAGCGAGGGTATTTGAGTCTCCAATGGGAGAACTAACTCACTCCCGTACACCAGGGAGAATGGTGTGTTTCCTGTGGCTGTTCGGACTGTGGTATGGTACGCCCATAAGCATTCACCAAGCTTCTCGTTCCAGTCACGTTTGTTGGACGATACGAACTTCTTGAGTAACTTGATGATGGTTTTGTTGAATGCTTCTGCCAACCCATTTGTTGCTGGATTGTATGGTGTCGAAGCGATATTCTGGATGCGGTGCTTATCGCAGAACCGATAGAAGGCGTGGCTTGCGAACTACGGACCATTATCGTGGATGATCCTTCGGGGCAGTCCAAAGCGGTAGATGACGTGGTGCTTGAGGAAGCTGATCACGTTTGAAGTTTTTACTTCTGCGAGCGGAACATCAGTGTGGGCAGCCACATACTTAGCCAGTTCCGGTTTTTCTTCGGCAACCCCCTGTATAAATGAAGACTGAGAGGATGACTTGGGCAGCTTGATCATCAGGGGTTCTGTTGGTGGAGCAGAACGTGGAGTCGTTGGCAAACTAGCGACCCCCAGTTTGGTACTCGATGCTGGGCGGAGAGTTGTTGTCTTGCTAGAAGCCCCCGACTTTGCATCGGGGTGACGATTCTTCTTGGAAAGGCGTATCGTCATTGGCTTGTCAGAGGGATTGAGCTTCTTTGTTTGTGGCTAGCCGACTCTCGGTAGTTTGATTGTCAGTGGCTCCGTTGTGGGTCTTGGCGCTTGGTCGGACCTTGGCAGCCGGATTATCATTTGCTCTTCTTGTACCGAGAGGCTGATTGCTTCCTTACGCAGAGTGGCTGTAAGGGGTGCAGACTTGCCAGGTTTGCGAGCTTGGAGGTGGATCGTCATAGGTTCTTCTGATCCTGTGGTCGTCTCGGTATGAGCTTGCACATCTCCTTCACCAAGGTGCCTCTTCGACTTTTCGTATAGACAGAAGTCTGAGTAGTAGGATTCGACCCCTTTGAAGGGATCGATGTCGGCAAATTTCATCCTCACGAAGCCGTGTTTGTCAACATACTTGAAGCACTGGTGCAAAGTGGAAGGCACGATCATATAATCATGTATCCAAGGGCGCCCCAAGAGGATGTTGTAAGAAGTGTCTGCATCTATGACGTAACAGGTGACTTCCGTCTGGAGATCGCCAATTTGGCACTTCAGACGAATCTTCCCAATTGGGTAGCTCCTGCCCGAATTGAAACCGCTGATAGCGGTGCTTGTTGGTGTCAGGCGATGCATAGGGATGCGGAGATGATGTAACAGACCCTTCGAGATGATGCTTATGGAAGAACAAGGATCAATGTACATCCGATCCACCTTTACGTCGCCGATGTATCCAGTGTAATATAACGGGCGATTGTGCAGGTTGGTTTTGATGAGCATATCCTGTGGAGTGAAGACAATGTTGGGCATCGCTCCCGTACAAGCACTGTCTTGGAGATCTGCAGGCAAATTTTATCCCGTGAGGTTGAGCTGAGCCAGATAGGCGTCGACATTCTGGAGTACATCGCTCAAAGCCGCGTGAACATCCTTCGAGAGTCTCAGAAGCTCGTATAATGACAACTTGGCCGGTGTGTTGGCCAATTGCGCCAAGATGTCGAAGTTGTAGGGCTTCTCCAGCCCCTGCGGTGCCTCTTTTCGGAGGGATTTGTCAAAGCGAGTCTCCTTCGGCCTAGGCTTGTCGGTCGTCGGAGGCTGAGAAGGTCCCGGAGCATCAGTTGTAGTGGGCTGATGATCTTCAGCCGAGTTATCAGCCACAGGTTGGGATTGTGCCCCAGACCGAGTGACGATGGCTGCGACTTCTTCGATATCTGTCGAGATTGTGCGGCATGATCTGACTTTTCTACTCTTGCTCTTGCGAATGAAAGATGGTGTGGACTGGGTCACTTCAGATACTAAGTCTGGATGGACCCACATGACCTTCCCTCATGATGTGGTGAGGGGCACTAGACCAGCAGCCTGATCTCGGGGAGGTGGAAGATTAGCAATCTCCATTATCGCCAGAGGGATGGGGACCATACCGTCTTGAGTCTCTGTTGGAGGGAAGCTGCCAAATTGTACTGACACCATATTGGCTGCCACAGTTACCTCTTCGAAATCGATGGCCAGAGCGTTCGAATCGATGAGATTTTGGATGTACCGTTTTAGTTGGTAGCAGTCGTGTGTAGCATGGTGGACGTAGCGGTGGTAATGGCAGTACTTTGGGTTCTCCATTGCTGCCGGCCGAGGTTCCCGTCTTGGTGGAGGGAGCTGAATTCTGTCTCCTTGTAGGAGCATGTCTAAGATGGGCTTGACGTGGCCGTCTTCGAAGGAGTAGGTCATTTGTGACCATTGCTTGTCTACCGGTTTTGACTTAGGTTTCTGCGCTGTGTCGGCCACCATAGCCTGCTTACCCTTGTTGTCCCGATTGTTGGTGGAGCTACCCCCATTATTGTTGTTGGTGTTGGGACGCCTGCCCTTGTCTTCTCACTCTGAGATGTGCAATCCCAATTGGCGAGCCTTCTTCAATCGTTCTTCGGCGCTTGTGGCACTGATGATAAACGTCTTCCAGTCCTTGAATTGACTTTCGCCCATCCAGAGGCTGATTGTTGGAAGCAGTCTCTTTTGGCAAATTTCAATTAAGGAGGAATCTGGATTACCGGATGGCAACTTCATGGCGGTTTTGCAGAACCGCTCAACATAGTTCCTTGTCAGCTCTTTCTCCCCTTGAACGACGTCCATGAGGGTGGACATCGTGATGTCTTGCCCTACTTCATAAAATCTCTCCAAGAACATGCGCTTGAAGCTGGCGAAGGAGTGGATGCAGTTGTCCAGCAGGTTGCGATACCAGTCGAAGGCGACTCCTTCCAATGCCCCGATGAATAATCGTGTAAGGATAGCTCGTCATGGGGCAGATGGTCGGTGGTAACCTCGAAGTAAGTGATGTACCGACTTGCGGAGGTCTTGCCATCATAAGGATTGATATTGAACGGCTTATATCTTGGTGGAAAGGGGACATCCCTCCATGCAGCAGGATATGGTTGCCGTATTCTGAGGTCTTGAGAGGTCTCTCGAGCGTGAAACATGGCTCGGAGCTCCTGGACCTCTCTTCTTGCTTCCCTGGCCTCATCCACAGCGGTAGGGGCCGTCATTTCAGGAGGATTGTTGCCCGGGTTCGGTGCCGCTGAATTCGAGTCTGCATTGACCGCGGGACCCGCGCTTGTTTGGCCAGGCGTTCCTCCTTGGAGAGTTGGAAGGGCCGCTTTGATTATGTCTACAGACTTGACCAAGCCATACAGTATGGCCTCCAGAGTGTCAATGCATTGGCGATCACTGGAACCACCTTGGTTGCTGTCCGTCATGAACACCGTCTTTACATGAGGAGAGATGGAAGGGACGGTGGAGGACGAGCCCTCCGAATCATACCCCTGTAGTGAGAAGTCATCGGGGTATGTGGGAATGTTCTCCTCTGGTTCGGACTCAGAAGGGATAGTACCCCCAGCTTCAGGGTTTGCTTCATCTTGGGAGTCGTGGACGTCCTCGGGGACGTCGGCCCTTGCTGTATCTAATGGGAGAGTTGTTTCCTCGGGCTCATCTTCTTGGAACATCGGGTTATCGTGGATGTTCTGAGGAGTGCTACCCCCAGTCCCAGCAACCCCCAGTGGTGTGGACGATAAATCTCCCACTGTAGCAGATTTCGTCTTAATTTGAACGGGTACCTTAAAAAACTCCGGTGGTGGGCACCCGCTTAGACGACAGTCTCTTAGTCATAGTGGTTGAAATCTTCGGGCTGGAAACATTTGTCTTCTTTCCTCTCCCATCGGTGGGGGTTTTCTGAGCAGAGTTGCAGAAGGCGACGGGAAACACCTCGTCTTCTGAACATGTTTGTTGCAGTCTTTGGAAGACGGACTGCCGGTCTTCTCGTACCGTCGCGTTATTGCAACAGCAGTTGACGATGACTTGGGTGAAGTAACGTCCGTGGGAGGACTCTTTGCACCCCGAGGCACCTTCTCTTTCCTTGCGTTTGTGGAGGATGGCCTCACGCAAGTCAGATGGGCCCGGATCGACCATGTTTGCTCCCTGGATTTTGGGAGACTATTGGGAACCTCTCTGTCCGTTTGCCGCCAGGGGTTGGACTCGAGTGGTTCTGTACAATTTTTCCTCAGAGGCCCGCATAACAGTATATAGGACGCTCGGATGGTCAGAGGTCGGATCAGCGGACCGAGCTTGCCAAGCTCGTGCTGCCCTAGACTTCTTCACTCTAGCACGTGAAGGCACATAGTAGGAAGAGTCTAAGTGGTGCTGGAAAGAGTCAGACATGTCTTCTTGGGAGCACAAGAGACCAGGACCATAGGAGAGGCGGTCGAAGACAGAGCCGCGTAGAGTAGGCGTCATGCGGCTGGAATCAATAACCTTCATGCGGCTGGCGGTCGTAGCCGCATAGGTTTTCTTCATGCGGCTGGAAATCCTGGCCGCATGAGTGTTCTCCATGCGGCTAGCAATCCTGGCCGCATGAGTATTATGCATTTGGCTAGCAGTCTCAGCCGCATGGTCATCATTCATGCGGCCGGCAATCTTGGCCGTATGAGTCTTCGTTTTACGGCTAGTGCCCTTGTTCGGTTTCTTCCTGGAGCACATAGAATCGCTCTTTGCCCCTGCAAGTCCAGCATCGTAGTGCTTTCCTCTGCCGGACTTGGGGACAGCAGAGTCCTCTATGGCTCGAAGTAGGGCCGCGCGAGAGTCGCCTTCGCCGTCTTGGGCAGCAGAGAGTACTCCGTCCAGAGCTTGGGGAGGAGAAAATAATTTTGGCCTCCACTCGCTGAGAGCTTTCTTTGTGCGGGTTCGCTTCTGGATCGGGCCAGCGCTTCCCTCAGAGAGCATTTCTTCAAACGCCTGTTGGTCGAAGCGGACGACCATCTTCTGTTACGTGGAGCCAAGTTTGGCTGCATCCGATTGTGTCACCAACTCCTCAGCCGTGGAGAAGTTTTTTCCCAGCAAAGTCACCATCGTGTTTGCCATTGATTGTAAAAGAACAGAACAATTATCGGAGAACTGAACTTTAGACTCACAATACAAACTCGCTCGTACAAAGAAAGCCTAGGGACGAAAACCTAGGTACAGCAAGCTAAGTACAATTGTTTATTTTAGATTCTGGGGGTGACGATAGAGGCTTGGAAAAGCGACAACAGCTCTGCCTTACTCCTTGGACGATCGGGTGCAGCCTTGGCTCTGTAGAAGAACTGCTTGGCGTTGATGAAAAAATGCTCTCTTTATTCTCTCTGGATCCAAGGGGGGTGTGCTCTCTCTCTCTCTCTGCTCTCTGCTTTTCTATTCTCTTTCCTTCTCTATGTGTCTTATCTCTCTTTCTTTTTTGTGTGTTTGTTGCAAAGGAATGGCACCTTGCTATTTATAAGAGTGGAGGGGGCATCATTAGGGTTTGCAATGATTATCCATTCTCAAAAGTCTGCGGTTAAGGATCAATGAATCTGGGCCGTTCATAATAGATTTGAGCAATTAATGTGATTGCATCAAATCTCTGTGGGCAATTAATGATGATTGCCATAAATCCTCATGATTTATTATGCCAAGCTCGGATCTTCTGCCACATGTTCAATTTGATTGATTTGATTTGATCTGGGCATTTATTGCAATAAATCTGATTAAGATTTGTTAACACCCATAATCCCAGGAAGATAAGACTGCCACGTGTCTTCACTGGGTCATCTTAGCAGAGCCGCATATGAGTGGGCCGCATGAGGATGAACGGCCGCATGATGATGGGCAGCCGCATGGGGATGAACAGCCGCATGAAGATGGGCAGCCGCATGCTGACGGGTGGCCGCATAGAGGATGCAGCCGCATGAAGATGGGTGGCCTTATGAAGTGGGCGGCCGTATAAATATAGCAGCCACATGCCTCGGGACTCGGTGGATTCTGCCAGCTGTGACAAGATTTTCTTCTCTTCCCTAGGAACACGCCTTTATGTCAGTCATTATTGCGCCTTTATGTCTGAGCTGTCATTTGTCAGAGCTGTCCGCCGTCAGAGCATTAAATGCAGCCAAAGATGAAGGAAAGAGCTGTTGAAGGCCACGTGGCTCCTCTCTGGGCCGTATGGAATTATGCGAGCCGCATAGACTCTTGAGCCGCAAGGACACCGGAGCCGCATGGGCTCTCTGAGCCGCATGGGCTCTCTGAGCCGCATGGGCTCTCTGTTGATTTTGGGCCGCATAAGGCCCCCTGCTGGCTTTGGGCCGCATGAAGCTTTCTGAGCCGCATGAAGCATTCTGGATTTTGAGCCGCATAAAATCCTCATGGGCCGCATGGAGATTTCTGGGTTTTCAGTTGCAAGAGACTCCCCTTTTTTCCTTGTTCTTGTGAAGGATCACATCTCGCAAGTCAAGGACATCTCGATCAACCTTTGCACTCGCTTTGTGGACCCGGGTATCTCGAGCACACGAGTGCGTAAGTATCATGTTCGCTCTCCGATGTGGGACTAGTAAAAGTACTTGTCCTTGATCTTTGTTGGGAGACTCTTGAGAACCACCTTATCCGTTTGCCGCCGGGGGCTGGACACGGGCGGTTCTGTACAACTTTCTATTAGAGGCCCGCGTAGCGGGACACTCTGATGGTCAGAGGTTGGGACAGCTGACTGAGCTCGACGAGCCCGTGCTGCCCTAGACTTCTTCGACTTAGCACCCGAAGGTGCATAGTAGGAAGAGTCCAAGTTGGAAGGAAGGAAGAGAAGTAGGTGCCCTTTTCGAAGGAGGAAAGGGGGCTATATTTATAGAATGGAGTGAGCCCTTTCTTTTTCTCCTTTCCGATGTGGGACTAAAAGCAATATTTTCCATACTTCTACAACGATGCCCATACGTGTCCACAAAAAAAATTTGCTCACGAGAGTCCGTGTCGTGTCCTGTGTCGACCCCGAGCAGTAGGGCAGCGCACGAGGCCAGTGCGCAGTGTCATACGTACGGTGCATGTCCGATTTGGACACGAATTCTCCACAGAAACGTGCTCAGTGTTCAACACAATTAATCTACATATCAAGGGCTTCAAAATCATGTAATTAGTTTAGCAAAAATCGAAAATAAAATCCTTAGAGACATTTCAACAAACACATGATTACATAGACCGATACGTGTCCGATACGGACACCAAACGGACACGAAATCCACCCAAATTTCGGGGACAGCTAGGCGACACCTAAACCTAGCCTAATATGCAAAGAAATCAAAATAATAATGCAATTTAAAGGGTTTTACCTATTGGTGCAAATTGTATGGAAAAGCTCAAATGGGGGGTATTCCTCTTGATGGCCAAAAGCTCCAAATTGATCCCAAACTGAAATTAACCTCCAGAAATGATAACTATACAGAAATTAGAACCTAATGCAAAAGACTAGGATTAAAAAGGAATTTAAATGGATTTATGGGGATTTTTGGAAGGGGGAAAAATACCTCTCTTTCTCCAAGTGTTGGAATAAAATAAAAGAGGCAAGAACTCAATGAGGAGATTATTTATAGGGAGGGGAGCCCTAGTGGCTGGTCATAGGTTCAATAATTAGGGTTAGGGTTTACTAAATGGCCCATGGGCTTAAGTCATGATCAATCAAATCATTAAGCCATAAGTCATTTCATGAAACCACAAGCCATGACTTAAATTCACTTAAACTAATCCTCCTAATCCAAAATTAGTTTCTAATAACTAAAAGTAGGTTAACCTAAGTTAGACTAGGGTCAACATGGCTAGGGTTAGCTTCTAGGCTAGTCCACTAGGTCTCAATAAGTCAAAGTCAAACTGGAATTCACCAATTTAATAAATCATCAAATAATTCAAATAAGTCAAAATGACCAAATTACTCCTAGGCTAAAAATGATAATTAAATCATCCTAATGACATGGTTAGGCTCTAGGTCATGCAGTCTCTAGGGTTTCACTAGCAGTACGTCAAAATCACAAGTCATGACTTAAACCAGTTTTTAAATAGTTTAAAAATTATTAAAAATCACCAAAAATCATAATGTGAAACAATTATCAATAAATAATAATAATAATTACAAATTTTCAAAATTACCCTCATCTGGAAAACTGGGTGTTACAGGTGGATCGAGAAAGAATGCATCAGACATAAACGTGAAAAGATTCAGACCTGCTAGGCCAAGGAGAGAGGATAATGTAGGAAGCCCCAGGATTAGCCCGGGACAGATTGTAAGAAATTACCTCGTTGCAAAAGAAGAAGAAGAAAAAGAGACGTTAAGCCTCCTACTTTCATTTGTGTAACTAACATAGGTTACATATAAAACACACTCACTATCTTTAACACTCCTCAAGTTGGAGTATGTAACATGTTAAATGTCTTGCTTGTTACATGAAGTAGAAACAAAAAAGAAAACTAGAATGGCTAAATATGGTAAAAGGAACAACATCATCAAACAGAGTAAGAAAACAATGGTTGACACAAAACCTAAGTAAGAGGCAACTATAAATGTTGTCACAGGAGGACACTCAATCAAGAGTTGATGTCGTCACACAAGGGTTCTTAACTAAGAGAGTTGTCGGTGCATGAGGGTGCTAGATTAAAAGAGTTGTTAGCACACAATAATTCTCAACTAAGAGTAAAGATCGAGTGGTAAGTACAAATAATAGCGGTGCCAAGAAAAATTTGGATAAAGTTCAACACTTTCCCTCAAGTTGGACCTGATCATGTCATAATTTAGAAGAATTTTTTTCTTGTAATTTTTCTTATTTTCTCATTCTTCTCCTCCTTTTCCTTTTACATGCCATGCATTCTCTTCTTTACTACATCAAAAACCTTAAAAATAAATAAATAAGGATGTATGGACATTGGAGGTGGACGTTGGAGTCACGGTGATGAGGCAGGCTTCATGTGACCGAGAGTAAAAGTTGGACAAGGCAATTGAAAAGGTGTTTGTCTGTAAGAAAATGAGGGGGATTATGCTGGGGCATGTTGGAGGTACCTGTGACATTGACTTTAGAGAGGTCGTGGGTGTCAATATCTATAGTTGGGTTGATCGAAGCTGCATGAGGTCGGCGGTGGCCGGGTTGGCTTAGACAAGGTTAGGAGGTAGCAGGTGGAACGTGTGGATTTGATCTGGCTCGAAGAGGCTTACAAAGGCTGGACGTCGAGCTTGAGGGGAGGAGAAACATGCGATAGAGAGAGGCAAGGATGAGGGAGTGATTGGATCTAGATCCGACTTGAGAATTTTATTGTGCCATAGCAACATCTATAGCAATAGTCGGTTGTCTCTAAAGAGTTTCATTAGCATGTCATGGAGGTTTGCTAGTGGCGGGGTGGGTTTTATTGAGAGTTACAGAAGGAGATAATGAAGCGGAGAGGAAGCTCAGGCACAACAAGGAATAAAGATATGAGTGGAGGAAAACACGGATGTAATAGACATCGGGTTAGATTCAAATTCGAAAGGAGGGTTGTCACGTCCTAGTGCCGGAATACGGAGAACGGGGGCAACAATAGCTAGTTACGCAATTTAGGTACACAACCATCCTGGACTGCGATCACTATTGTCTTTTCGGTTGTGTGTCCTAGCATGCATATAGTCTGTGGCTTATAATTCAATCTCAAATCCACATGAAGACAATGGTAGAAGCAATAAGAATGATAAACATATATGTGAAAGGCCAAATGGCCGTAATAATACATATAAGAATCATAAAGTCCATAGTACAAAGTGCTGCATAGACTAGCGTAATCGAATCTAACAACAATATAAAGCATAGTTGAGTATACAAAACATAAGACCGTAATAGAAGGAAACAAGCTCCCGACCTTAAGAGGCTAATACGTGCCTCGAATAAATAAAGAAAAGCACTAGAGTGCACGAGGGAAGGAACCTGTAGAGATGCATGGAACCACTGCACACCATCCAATAATAAGTCTATAAGATCCTCCAGCTTCGAATCTAAATCTAGGAAGAAATCAGGATGGGTTGGGCCAACCACAATAAAATACTACAAGGAGAACCCAATGGAAACCAAAAACCACGAACAAACGAGGTAATACAAATACGAAAAATGAAGATGGAAAGTAAATACATAAAGTAAAAGAGTTAAGAGTACCACGTACTAATACATGAATAAATGAAAAATATGAAATCTAGCTATCAAGTATCAATCCAAACCAAATAAGACGAGGCAAACAAGCCCTAGGTTAGCTACCTAGATTATCCCCTAATTACTAATTGCAAGTTGGGAATCCCCTAATAATGGTCTACATAAAGTCAAGCTTGAAAACTATCCCTAATAACTCAGGCCCAAGCACGATATACGCCCGTCACTAATCCAGATTTCACCCACATGGAAAAGTTAAACAGAACATGAGGATGATGTCCAAAACAAAACAGATAGATTGGGGATGTAGTGCCCTGGAATAGATATATCTATCTTTGTGGATACTATGATACATTGTCGAACAAAGTCGCTGTGAAACAATGGGATTATTTTCTCCTTGTGCATTTTGTTAATCATACTGTTGATTAGACCTATGTTCATTTACTTTGATTTTTGAATAGAGGATATTCGGAGACCGTATATGTTGATACATGATCAAGCATCGTAGGACACCCCTGCTACAGTCAGACATGCAAAAATGCTAGAAAATAAAGCACTAGTAATCATGTGACTAGTTAGCATGTCAAGAGCATGAATCAAGATACACGGAACAACAACAGAACAACAACGATAAATTCTTTCCTATGCCAAGTACAATCTGGTAAATCAATAACAAAAATAAGATAAAATGGGTAATCATAACGGGTAAATCAGATAAATCAAATAACATAGAGATGATGAATCAAAATTTCACTAAATCGCAACCCATGTTTGTCTTGATATGCAGAATAGTACACACTTGCAATAGGGTATGTTACAATTCAAGAAAACGAAATCAAAATAAAAAAAGGAGAACATATCCTATAAATTGAATGCCACACTGCACTTTAGTGCACACTTGCCTTTTATGCACCTCATTTTCAAATTGTCTCATATTTCTTTCCTTCCAAATATGCCACACTACAGCACTCAGGACTTTCATATATTGCATTCCACATCCTTTGCTCTGAATTTTCTCTTTATGTCAATGGCTTCTTCATGTAGTAATCATCTTCTTTTATGTTTGAGAGCCATCTTTGGTCTACATAATTTCCATATATATGTATTGTAACTGTTTTTATTATTATGAAAAAACCAATTTTTAAGTGCCATTAATTTCTAATCAATGGATTATTTTTATTTGGGTGTTAAATCCTGTTAACTTCATATTGATTCATATTCATCACACCTTTCATCTACTATTTTATGGCTCATAATACCTCATTAAAAATCTTTTAATTATATGGGATGGGTCATGGCTCTATATATGTTTATACATTCTTTTCTTTGGAGCATGAATTGATATGAGGAAAAAGATCATGTCGCTTTCTCTCTTCCTTACCCTAAACACTCCTCCATATTTTGTTCTATTTTCTGGGCAGAGCTAAGTTTGAGCCAATCTTTTCGAGTTGGGTGCGACGACGAAAAACCGGTAGATCGGGGTTTTTACCACTAGGAGCATTCAGAAAAGTCAGCACATAGACCCAGATTACCTCTTACGGCGGTGCTTCGTGCACGACTTCTCCGGAGACCGGTAACCTTAATTTTGTTTATTTTTGTTTATACAGGTTTTCAAGAAATAAAAGAAAATATTTCTAACAATCTATGAGGTAATCCCATGTGATTATTCTTAAATATTCTGGCCTTAAAGAATGTGTTTTAGAATTATGTGCAATCTTTAGAAGTAATTTTTCTAACAACTTCTTTTTGTAAATTTTAGTGCCTTTATCAGGCTTATAATTGTTGTTCATCCATTTTGCTATTATTTTTATCAAATCAATTAAAATAGCTTAATGCAAGAATCTATGCCATCTTTTCATGTATAATATTGCAAGTTCATGTAAAACTTTACTTTGGCCTTTTTTTGGGCTAATATTGCAAAGATGACATCTATTCCTTAGTCTGATTTACGGTAGTATTGTTTCTATTTGCATAGTTTCACGTCTTTATCCTCCAAAATAGTTAGATGTCTTATATATTTTTGAGATATATTAATGATTTAATCTCTTAACCATCATCATGATTCTAGAGTTTTATTGTAGTCTCTATGAATTGGATTATAGATTTAGAATGTTACTTCAATAGATTTGATGGTTGACTTCATGATTGTATTGGATCAGTTACGCTAAAATGTAGGGTTCTAGTATGATTATTTGTTCTAGAATTTTACTGTAATTTTATGACATGATTACTGTTACTTTCTTTGACTCTAATTTTTTGGATCAACGGTTGTTAAAGTATGCATTATATAGTTGGTGTCATGATATAAGCACATGGAACTTCTGTTTGGTACTCTTCCAATTATGTTGATAGAATCTCTGAATTAAAGTACGGTATGAGTCTATAAAATTTAAAGACAAGAATCGTGGTTTCGAAAAAATTTCTTTTGGCAACAAGATCTACTTGGTACACACTTTTTTTTTCTCTCTGGATACTATTTGACCTCACATCCTTCTAATAGTACATATGTCAACATATGTATTCTTCCATTAGTACGGATGTGGACATAGGTACAAAATAATACCGATATGTACCTCATTTTGATGTGTCCTTGTGACATACGAACTGAGTACAGTTGTAATCACCTTATTGTTTTATTTTTATTATAGAAATATTTATGAAAATTTTGTTAAATTATTTTTACTGTTAAAATTCATAACAAAATTGTATTATTTGTTAAAAAAGAATATCATAAGTGTTAAAATCAGTTATTCTTATACCAATAATTCCATGATCAAATGTGTTTATATTCTAGAGGAAAATCGTTGCTGAGAAGGAATTGTTGTAATTTTTATTTTAACATGACATTAGATAATTTTTTTGAATAGTTGTACTCTAGTGAATTTGGATAAACCTATGTGGACACTAGTACAATATTAATATCATTATCTTATTCTAGAACATTACTATAATACTAACATAGCCAATGATCCATGGCCTAGTTCAATATCGATCACTCCTCTTATGATCTTTTATTGTAAGACAATAAGTCATTATCTATTCCTAGACATGATTTGTATTTATAAAATTAAAAGATTTGGTAACTGAAATCAATGAGATAACATGTTTATTACATACAATAACATATAGTACATAGTTTGAAAAATAGGACTTTTATAATTCATCTCTTTGGTTCTTCTCTAATGGGTACTCAACAAATAAAACCTTGCATATATATATATATATATATATATATATATATATATATATATATATATATATATATATATATATAAATATATATATATATATATAAAAGAAAGAAAAAAAAATATATATATATATATATATATATTAAAATATATATATATATATATATATATATATATATATATATATATATATATATATATATATAAAAGAAAGAATATATATATATATATATATATATATATATATATATATATATATTATGCATGGATGAAATATGTGTTTTCTGTTGGAAACATATGTGTCCAAATAGAAATGTGCACTACACAACACAATTATGTTGTTCCAAATTATATTATTAGTTAAAGATTATAAAGATTGAAGTTGTTCATTTCATAGTAAACCATTTATCAAGTCACTACAACAAAAAACCCTTTTAATAACGCTCGATAAGACGTATTGATGACGCCTGATACCTAAGCGTTATCAAAGTTCGAAATACCTTTATTTCTATGACGGTTTGGACTAATTCTGGGCTTTTTATGACGTTTATAAAACAAAGCGTCATTAATAGTTTAGAGCGGTGGCAAACTTGTAATTAATAAACTTCCAACAAAACCCTTCACACCCGATAGCTTCCCTTCCCCCCTCCTCTTCCCTCCTCTCCCTGAACCCTAAAATTTTCCAAACCCCTTTCAATTTCTTGCTCATTTCCATCTCCCTGAACCCTAAAATTTTCCTAAACTCTAATCTTCTCCTTCTCCTCCTTCTTTCAACCTCCTGTAAACCCTAACCTTAGCCCCAACGCCCCCTCCCACAAACCAGCTAGATTGTGTGGCCTTGTCGGACCATCGTCGGACCCCCCTCTCCATCTCTCTCTCTGCTGGTTATTTCTTCCATGAAATTTTTCCTCCCCATTTTTTTTCTTGTAATCCCTATGGCTAATTTTTCGGTCCGTTCTGCAGATTTCGTTTCGCGAAGAATGTTGTCGAGATGGGGTAGAGCCGCGTCGCATCTCTCCGCCGTCAGATCGGTGGCGGAGAAGAGGACGACGATGGCAGCGTGCTCCTCCGACTGGAGCTTCTTCAAAGTTTCCACGGCGGCGACCGCGCCCTCGGCTCCTCCTAGCTCGCCGACGAAGCCCCAGATCGCCAAGCCGGAGGTGTCAAACTATACCCGCCGTTATGCTTTACGACCAATTTTGAACTGTATGCAAATTTTTTTGGGCACGGACACCGATGAGACGCGACAAGCACGGACACCGCATTGATTTTAGCTTGCCTTAGTATTTCGTTTCGGAGGGTATGTTTTCTGTCTGATACGTTGCCACACGACATCGAATCGACACCGATGTTTCGAAGTGATTTTTTTTGGGGGGTATCCCAATGAGCGTTCCGAAAATGGGCGATTGAGCAAACACGGATGGAATACAACTGCATTGGTCAAATAGGACTTGGATTAGTAATTGCGCCGTTGGCTGAGCATAAAATGAATCCTGCGGTTTGATTTCGACCTGCTAGATGATGGCAATGCTTATAGTGTCGAAACCGTCTAAGTTAAGCTTCATGAACATCTTTGATTCCCCTTAAAACTCGATTGGATGCCCGAGGCACCCACCGTTTACTAAATACGTTGGCCTCTCTGAACTGCAACCAGTCTCGACTATATCCAACTTGTTTCTTCAGACACAATCTAGCTGGATTGTTATTTCTCTGAACTGCAACCAGTCTCACGTCACAGTTGGGTTTTAGTTCATTGGATATTGTTATGCTTAGGATCGTTTCCATTCGGGTTGGGTTCCTTCTATTCTTTGTTCTACTTCTCTGTAATTGAAGTTCCTTTCTTTTCCTTGTTTCACTTGCTGGCTGTTGGTATCATTGAAGAAAGAAAATACCTCAAAAATACTAGAGAGCAACTGCAATACTAGCCACCACCTGAGCATAAACCCAAATGATCAGGACATTGATAGTTGTCTTACTAGCTACTATAACTACTAAAGCTCACAAGTAGACAAATTCGATGGGGACTATAATTTTCCTCCTCCCTGAAATTTGCTGCTGTCGAGCTGAGGGGGGTAACTGAACCTGGAATGTCTGCTCCCGACCCCCTAGTACACAAAAGATTATTAGTAACTACAATAACAAAACACAATGCACATATATATGAGCACATACATGAATACTTGCTAATGCAGCTTCCGTGCCAGGGCCTCCGTTGCTACCAATTGGCCACAACCCATAAAAAAGTATAATATTTGGACCAAACATCATATTCTGCACCAATTCCATGTTTTTGTGTCGTCCAGAGAGTCAAATGTTGAGACAGATTATACATGACCATCGAGGCACTGTTATGTTCTCCAATGGTTCTCGATTTCTATCCTAGGTGTCACAAAGTAACATAACCAATTTAATGGTGTAGGGCCCAATGATAATTTTCATGAGAGATGAAGAATTTCTATAAGGGTTTTTCTACATGTATCATAGAAATTTTCTATCCTACATCATTGCCACCTAGGATAGAAATGGAGATAGTAATCCCCGTTGGGAAGAATTTTTTCTAAAATAGATTTATTCCATAGAAATAGGGAAGATAGAAACCCCCATTGGATAATATAGACACAGGTACTGGTAGGGACACGATAAGGAGGAAGCTAAAAAGAAGATTTATAATGTATCTTGCGAGCGCTACTTTGGTTTTGGATGTGAGATCGACGAGGAGACATCAAATAAGCTCGAAGGTGAACTATTTTCTTCTTTTAGTTATTCTGGTTGTTTGTTAGTCTTTTATATCTTGGAACAAGTATAAATTTTAGATTTATTTTCCTTATTTGGTGTGATTGCCTATTTCTATTTGTCCAGGCTGTGGTTGTGTCAAACTTGTCTTCTTTAGTTTATATGGTCTTTTCGATTGTTGAATAAATTCAGTATTTGACATGATTAAATTTGCATGAAGTTTTTGTACTCTTTATTGATTTATGTTTTTCCCCTTCCTTTTCTGGCTAGGCTTCCATGGCTATGGTTCCTGTTTTAACGTTCAACAGGTTCTAATTACTCCTTTTCATTGACGCTTCAGGTCTTCCTGGTGTTCTATTTGTGCTTCCAGATTCTTATGTTGATGCTGAAAACAAAGACTATGGAGGTAAGATGTTATTCTGTTTCCAGATTTTGACTGTTTCCTATCATTTGCAGTACAAGCTTACTAGAAGATTTGAACTCTTCCATTTAAACCATAAGTTATTACTACATGCATATTCATTTTTTTCATATCAGATTTAATTTCACATTTTTCATCTTTGCAAAGCTGAAAAGCTGTTAATGCAATGTTTAGTTTTGAATGCTAATGGACTTAAATTGACACTCTTCCGAGAGTACTGTATTTTTCTCGTTAAAATTGCTGACTAGAACATATGATAATTTAGTAGGTAGCTATTGTTATGTCCTAAAGGAGGTATATAGTTGGTCCATCTTGACAAAGCTAAAAAAGCTTGTACGACAATGTCTAGTTTTGAATGCTAATGGACTCAAATTGACACTCTTCTATCGAGTTCTGTATTCCAATATTCTCAAGGAAGTTAGCAGATCAAAAGAGAGGATATATTTAGTGGCCATTCTTATGTTTTGATCAATTTCATTAGAAGATCAGGTATCTGCTGATTGCCAACTTCTTGGCACTACAAGTCAATTTTCCATGCTTTTACACCTTCGTTCAGTAGAATTAGGACATGAATTCTCTCTGCCACTAGATGCTAGACTTCTTTTCCGTAAGCCTATTGAGTTCTTAATTTTTTTTCAATTCTTTTATAAAGGTCCTTGGTTCATTTTGGCAAAGCTAAAAAGCCGTTAAGGTAATGTTTAGTTTTGAATGCTGATGGACCTAAGTTTTGTAATTCAATGTTGTCAATGAAGTTGCAGATCAAAACATATGGGATGATTAGTAGCTCTTTTCTGCCATTTATGTTTGAGTTTAGTTTGTTATTTTCTAAAGTTATAATGTTAGTCCATCTTGGCAAAGCTAAGAAGTCGTTACGGCGATGTCTAGTTTTGAATGCTAATGGACTTATATTGACATTATTCGGTTGAGTTCTGTATTTCAATCTTCCAGTGAAGTTTCAGATCAAAATAGATGAGATATGTAGCTAGTTCTGTCATTTATGTTTCACTTTATCTTCTTATTTTCTTAAAGGCATAGTTAGTCCATCTTGGCAAAACTAAGCAGCTGTGAAGACAATGTTCATCTTTGAATGCTAATGGACTTAAATAGACATTCTTCGATCGAGTTCTCTATTTCAATCTTCTAATGAAGTTGCAGATCAAAACTGATGAGATATTCAGTAGCTATTTCTGTCATTTGTGTTTCAGTTTTATTGTATTATTTTGTTAAAGGTCTAGAGTTAGTCCATCTTGCAGTATCTAGCTACTTCTACAATTTTTTCACTTGTGAAGTGATTAGTTCTATAGCTCCAGTAGAGTGCATTCTCTGGCCTTTATGAATTTGTTCTTTTCTTATGAAAACTACTACATGTTTATCCATATTTGTTAATCTGAAGGTGGATATTACTACGGCAAGATCAAGTTCCCTCCTGAATATCTATTCAAGCCTCCAAGTATCAGGTACTGATATTTCCATAATGTAAATAGTAAATACTTTGGCAGACTATTGATAATTTATACTGTTTCTACTGATGTGAAAATAATAACTCTAATGTTTTGGGGCTAGCATGACTACTCCTAATAGAAGGTTTGCACCACACAAAAAGATATGCTTATCTATGAGTGATTGTAAGTTTCCAATGTGCTATCAATTTGTTTGATTTCATGAAATTGAATTCGTGATACGATTTTTATTATCGTGTAGTTCACCCAGAGTCGTGGAATCCAATCTGGTCTGTATCAAGGTAAGCCTAGAGAATAACTGATATACTGTTTGATCCTAATCTCTGTCCTTTTATTGGGTGCTCCATTGTTTCTGTGAGTACCATACAAGTCTAAGAATAACTATCAATCATGTCTTATTGTGTACTTTTTCTGGAGGTCAAAATTAAATAGTTTAGCCAGTAATCTTCATCAGTTTTTTTTTAAAATTATTAAATGCAGAGTTTTTAATGTAACCTAGAATTTATCTCGAGTAAATTATAGATCTTATATTTTCTGGTCCTGACTTTTTTTAACTGTGGAATGCAGCATTCTAACCGGCCTCTTGTCCTTTATGGTAAGTCTGTCATTACTCTGCTATCTATACACTATTTCTATCTTTTTAGATATGCAGCAGGAGATAGTATAATTTTCTGAACGTTGACTTTGAATGGGCATGTGCGATACGTGTGGTTTATATAATTTCAGTATGTCAGATAGAAGGAGAAAATTTTTGGTGATTGTGATTGCATTTTTTCCCCAGATTTTTTGTTCTAAATTTTTTTTCGAATTTTTTGTGGTTGAATCTCTGGATATGGGAAGAGGATGGAGAAAGTGGCAGGTGATGCAAGTGCTCCTTCCCTAGCAAGATTTTTACTCATCCCTCTGAACCTCTCACTTTCTCCCTTGCATCCCTCTTAAGACATGAGGTGGTCTTTTGGTAATATTTTTTTTATCTTTTTCCGGGTTTTGCTACGTGATGCCGACAGTTTTGATATGCTCAAAGTTGAAGCCAATGTACTAACAGTTTTGAGGGTCTACTTACTAGTAGTAGTTGTAAATATATGTATTTGGATGTCCTATTTTGAAACAATGTAATGAAGATGGTGATATATATTATGTATATATTTGTAAATGGATTAAATGGTACTCTATAACATTTAGATGTTTTCTTGTGAATATGGTTCAAAATGAATGTTTTGAAATTGAATTGAGCAACATTGAGCATTGATCTATAATTTTTTGGAAAGTAATATATAAATGTGCAGAATTGAGCGTTATAAATGTGCTGAATTGAGTCTATACAGATTATCTATTCATAACGCTTTCAAACTACGCTGAAAATAAGTGTAGCAGAAACTCATCATATTCATGACGTTTTTATTTATGACGCTTTTAAAAAACATTTATAACACCCGTTTTCATCACGCTTGCTTTGGAAAAAAAAAGTGTCATGATTTGTCATTAATGACGGTTTTTAGCCGTCATTAAAGGGTATTTCTGTTGTAGTGAGTCGTCTTATAAGCAATGCTGATTTTTTTCTTCTTTTTCTATACTGTTGATGTCATTTTTTAAAGGATCAATTGAGATGACTAATAAAATATCTTTTTTGAGAAAAACAATATTAGTCATGACATTTGATCATTATATACTATAGCAGCTCAAGTATTTATAGTCTTTAAGCACTTCAATGCATTGTCCATATTGTATATGTTAGTCAATTTTTATCTCTTGAATCCTTTGGATTCTTTAAACGGGCCTAACGTTTTCAATTGAATTCTCCATTTGTTTGAGCATTAAATGGTTTAAATTTAATAACCATGAATTCTTGTTTATGTCCGAATACAAGCATGCCATTGTGGAGACTTATATTTGTACAACAGTATAGTCTGTTATGTTGTTGCCAGGCCCACATAATCTTGGACAGGACACTTCTAATGTTATGTTGTTGCCAGACCCACATAATCTTGGATATGATATTTCTAATGCATTTTCAAGGAGACCAACAACTCATGATGATCTCATAATTTTACATTTATGTTTCTTTCAAAAAAAATATGCAAGGTCTAAATTTTGTGTTAAATTATTTCATGAGATGTTGTCTTCCTTAGCATTTACATCTTTCATCCTCTTATCAAAGGTGTAGCATACGGGTCGTACGTAAACATTTATAGATCATTGCTTTTGTCAGAGACTCAGACATATGCTTTGTTATGTTTTTATTTGTCTAAAACTAATGATTTTTTCTTTAGTCAATTATTTGATAAACTTATTTTAGTCTACAGAAATTTTGCATAATTGTATAGGCTAGCTCATATAGTTTCAATGGTTGTAAAGGACCTTAACATGATCAACCATTGCTTCCTATTGACCAATGTTATTGAATCGTTGAACACCATTCATGTATTTTCAATCATTAGTTTTTGTCATATGTTACATGAATTATGCTCACTCCATTGGATACTATCCATTATTTTTATTAATTTTTCATATTGATATTTACTCTGCAAATATATTTGTGGAGCTTTAATCAGAATAAACAAGTTGTCCACTGTTTCATTTATACTAATATACAAACTTAGCTTAATTTTTTTAATGAGCTTTAATCAGAATAAACCAAGTTGTGCACTGTTTCATTTGTACTAATATACAATCATTAAAAATATTTCAAATGTTTAGGAAATGAGAGACATGTTAACACTGACAATAATACAAATTATGTTTGCATTTTTACTATTAACATGATATTTATAATGTAATCTTTCTAAGTTATAAGCATCAGAGATTGTAACTTGATTAGAAAAGGAGCAAACATGCTAAGGGTGAAGGTAAATAAAATAAAAGTTCTTTGCTCTATCTTTCTGAATGTGATGTTTTGTAAATCTCATTTTTCAAATTCTTGGATATTAATGGTTTTTTAGTAAGAATAATGGAACTACATAAATGATGTACAAAATAACATTTCTTTTGAAGTGTTATTACTAAGCCAAAAATCAAGAAGACCAAGTGCTCCAATCAATTGAAAAGGTAATTTTCTTATGTACAACCTACATTTTCTCGTCATTTTTTTCCTAAATAATCTATGAGCAATTTTTCTTGGTTTATATATATGGTTCTGTATATTGTTGTACTAAACTGATATTCTTCGCATGTTAGTTTTGCATGTTTAAATCTTAGTTGATCATATTATCACGATATTAGAATTTTTACTCAGACAAAGAAATCACAACAATGTTCTGTCACATTACTTAGATTATGTTAGGCAAACATTGGTTTGCATAAAATCCATGACATTATAATTTTCTTGACACATTCAAATAATTTAGTCAAAAGAAAATAGTTTAGTGATAATGCAAATCCCTATAAATCTAAAGTTTAAAAGTTAAGATTATTTTAGGTACAAGCCGAAAGGGTCCTTTTGTCAACCGGACGTAAATAGCTCTAAGCGATATGGTATTTAATCGTCCCCTTATGGACCTCCGCTAGCTAGGAACCGACCCCTACAGTTAACCCAAGTTGATCAAAATTTGATAAACTAAAGATTTGATAAGGTCAAATAGCAAAAATTACTTAAACTATTATTCTAGTACTTTAGACTGTCATTTTGTAAATATGGCATGTAAAGATTTTTTTTAGAGCCAAAGCTAAAAGTTACTGTATCTTACTTTAAGAGGTGACAGAGTCGGATAATTTTTGACTCACTATCATAAGGCTTATATCCAAAATTAGTAGAATCACACATTTTGTTAAATGGATTATGATAACACAGGGTATGATTTAGGAGTAATCCAAATATCTGGCCTAAACCAAAAGTTCCTAAAGAAATGGACTACAATTGGTTTCGTAGAATTCTTAAGTATTTTTCTGAGTCATTATATGACATTTTCTTCGAATGTAAAAAAACTAACGATCACTAAGATCCAGTGTAAGATTTCATCTGTGGAAAAACTCAGATAATCATAAGTTGATAGGTCCATGTGACAAACTATAATAGCTAGAAATATCAAAGAATTTGAAATAGTATATTTAAACATAGTTTGTGCTTAAGTTAAATAGATCAGATATTTTACTATGTATATAGTAAATAGATCAAGCTTCTTATTATGCATATACATGATCTACATAATTTTGTACCTGTCTTTTTTATAAATTATGCTAAAAGAACTGCTAAAACATGATCTTGTGATTTCTAAGATGAACAGGTACATGCAGCTATATTTCAAGATATTAAAAAAGCCTAAAAAGGCAAAAATGTGGTTCTTGATTATAAAAGTCATAAAAAAACTTTACAGATCTCTTAACGAAGAGTCTATTTACTCTTGACGATGAGTTTTTGTTGGCCCATTGGTCTTGGTCAAACCTGATTTTAATAATTAATCAAACTCTGTCTCGATATAATTACAAGTCAACTCAGATGTTTACCTACGACGTTTTGGACACTGCTCAACAATGGATCTCTACTTTGTTCAAGACTGAAGCTGTTTGCTATTCAGAATGTACTTCCTGTTATGCTATGTAATTTTTTATTTTATTGAGTCTAAGAATACATTGTACACCGAGTCGTACTGGCAAATAGGCTATCCTAAAACGTTTTTCAAAACCATCCTATTCTTTATAAATGACCTACGTTTTTTAAAAACATTCTTGTTACAAAAAGCTTCTGAAGGATTTTTCAAAAAGCCAAAATTTATTTTCTCCAAAAATGAACTGGCAGAACCCCAGGAGAACTCGGCCCGAGTTCGGCCAGAGTTCGGCCATTTGGAACGTTAGTGAACGTTGGGTTTTTGAACTTGGTCATCCTTCAGTTGCGGTTTGTTACAAAGAGTTCTGTCCGAATTCTGTCTTTGGAAAAACTATAAATAGAGAAGGATTTCGATCATTTCAAATCACCAATTCACTTTCAATCTCTTCTCTTCCTGAGCTTACATTCTTTCAAAGAGTTCTTAAAAGCTTTCATTTTCAAATCCCAAGCCAGTTACAATCCTCTAGTTGATTTGCCAGTGCGGTACGGTCTAGAAGTTTTAGAACGATTGTAATCAGAGGCTTGATAGAAGATTCAACTCTTCATAATTGAAGTTGGTCGAGTTCTTCGCATCAAAGCTCGCGTCTGTAGAAGTTGCAAGGACTTCGTATGAAAACTTGCGAGATTTTCCAATAATGGATTCAACTGGAAGCTAGAGTTCTTCCGACTGGACTAGTCCTCACAAGAGAAAAACTAGTATAAATCTCGGTGTTTGCGTTTGCCTTCTGATCACTTTTAATTTCTGTCATTTACTTTTGTGATTATTATTATATATGTGATCTAACTGCTAACAAGTTTCTAATTAGCAATATTCCGCTGCCTACCCTATTCACCCCCTCTAGATTATTCTGCTTTACGATTTCGTTTCTACAATTGGTATTAAAGCAGGTTATACAGGTAAAGCAAGGTAAAATTGCAGTTATATTCAATTTTTATATAGATCACAATATTACACATAGCAACTGTGAAATTCACAAGTGAAGGCCAAGCCACAAACAAACCTCCACTGTTTGACGGCACAAACTACACTTATTGGAAAACATATATGAGTTTCTTTCTGAAATCTCTTGATTTTGACTTATGGTATGTAGTTATTGATGGCTATAAAAAGCCACCTCGTATTAATGTTGATGGTGTTTTAGCTGAAAAATCCCATGACAAATATACAGAAGAAGAAAAGAAAAAGGTCAGTCTTGACACACGTGCTATTAACGCTTTATTTTGTATTTTAGACAGAACTGAATTCAACAGGGTGTCTACTTGCACAACATCAAACGAAGTGCGGAAACTTTTCGAAGTAACCCACGAAGGAACAACACAAGTCAAGGAGTCAAAGATCAGCAGATTTACTCAGGAGTATGAGGCGTTCAAAATGAAGCCAAGTGAATCAGTCACTCAGATGTTTACAAGATTCTTGGATATTGTAAATCCTTTGTCCTCACTAGGCAAGGATTAAAGTAACCATGAGAAGATTCGCAAACTTCTACGAGCCCTTACAAAGAACTGGATTCTAAAGGCTACGGCAATCATTGAAGGGAACGACCTCTCAACAATGTCTCTAGAAACACTCATGGGTAAGCTACTCACTCACGAGTTAGAACTTGAAGACTTTGAAGATGCTACACCAAAGGAGAAGTCAGAGAAGACGATCGCTCGCAAGGCTCAACATAGAAGAACCATCGAAGATGATTCCGACGACAGCGACTCCGACTCTGAAGATCAAGCTCTTCTGGTAAGAAAGTTCAAGAAGTTCATGAGATTTAACAGGAGAACAAAGGACATCAAAGACAACAACAACAATGAGGAAGATCCTATTTGCTACGGATGCAAGAAGAAAGGACACATGAAGAAAGATTGTCCCTCAGCATCATCATCAAAGAAAAATAGCAAATATGACAAAGGCTACCTGAAGAAATCTACATCAAGGAAGTACGCCAACACAAGCATATGGCATGAAAGTGAAGCCAGCGACTCAGAAAATGAACAATCAGATGATGCTATAAATGTGTGCTTGATGGCTTGCGATCAGGTAATCACTAATCCTCTATTTGACCCTTATGATGATTTCACCTTTGAGCAATTATGAGAGGCTTTCAGTGAACTGTTAGATGATTACAGGAAACTGCGTAGCAAATATGAAACCTCTAAGAAGGTACTCAAAGAGTACAAAGGTGAAATAGGAAGATTTACCGACCTTCTAGATCAGGTTAGAGATAATGACTCTTCAAATGAGTCTGGTGAGCTTTCTTCTATTAAATTATTGTTACACGAGACTGTTAAGCTATCCGAAGAAAAAGACCAAACTATTATCCAGTTAAAGGAAGACCTATCTAAGGAGAGAAAAAGTCTCCAGTGTGCACAGGTCAGATTAGAATCACTCACATCTGACTATACTAGATTATATGACACTTCCAAAAAGTTGGAAATTAGTTTAGGAAAATGGCCTGAAGTTGCTGCTTCCTATACTAATACGTGTCAATTACCGAATCATCGGAACACGCCCAACACTGTTAGACCAAACCATACCAAGACTATGCCCAAGAAGACTAATAGGCATGCATTCTTCTATACTAGAAAACCAAAACCTACCAATCATGCACCTCACACTACTTTCAACACTCAACATGCTAAATGTCATTATTGTGGCCTCATTGGTCATATATCTTCTGCATGTAGAATCAGAAAGTTAGTAGATTTAAATATTTATGTATGGATACCGAAAACTAACCAGTCAGGACCCTACAAGAAATGGGTACCAAAAGTTTTATCTGTAAATTGTTTTGTAGGTGGGACACCCTTCACATGCTAGGAGCAAATGGATCCTCGACAGCGGTTGCTCACGGCACATGACCGGTGACGCTTCATTATTTGCAACACTGTCGAAGAGGAATAAAGAAGGATACGTCTCTTTCGGTAATAATTTGAGAGGGTACATAATCGGAATCGGTGACATTGGTAAGGCTCCCTATTTAGTGATTAAAGATGTTTGTCTTGTTACTGAGTTAAAACATAATCTGTTCAGCATAAGCCATTTAGCTGATCACGATTATGGCATTAACTTCGTAAAAGATAAATGTACTATTATTGATAGTTCAACTGGCAGTACTATATTTGAAGGTATTAAGGAAGACAATATATGTATTCTATTTGTTGGAAGATGCTAACACAGTAGGTAGATGTTTGATGGCCAAAAGTATTGAGAGTCAACTATGGCATATGAGACTCGGTCATGCAAACATGGATACAATTTCAAGATTATCTACGAAGAAGTTGGTACGCGGCTTACCGGATATTTCTTTCAAGAAGGATACGGTATGTAATAAATGTGAAAAGAACAAAGCTACCAAATCCGCATTCAAATCCAAGAACGCTGTAAGTACCACTAGACCTTTACAATTATTGTATATAAATTTATTTGGACCCAGCAGAATTGCTAGTCTAGGTGGTAAGTTATATGCATTTGTCATTATAGATAATTTTTCTAGATATACATGGGTTTATTTTCTTGCACGCAAGAACGATGCATTATCAGAATTCGTCACCTTATACAAGAAAGTACAGAATGAAAAAGGGTTCATGATTACTCGCATTCGTAGTGATCATGGCAGCGAATTTGAGAATACAGAATTCATGCAATTTTGTGACACACACGATTATCTGCATGAATTATCTTGCCCTAGGACTCCACAATAAAATGGAGTTGTGGAACGTAAGAACAGAACTCTATCTGAAATGGCTAGAGTTATGTTGAACCAGTTTAGTCTACCTAGATATTTATGGGCTGAAGCTGTAAATACAGCATGCTATATTCTCAATAGGGTTCTAATTCGACCTATATCGAAGAAGACTTCCTATGAATTATGGTTTGATAGAACACCAAATGTTTCTTATTTCAAAATCTTTGGTTGTAAATGCTTTATTCTTAATACTAAAGATAATTTGAGTAAATTTGATAAAAAGGCCGATGAAGGTATATTTTTAGGTTATGCAGCAAAGAGCAAAGGATATAGAGTCTTCAACAAAAGAACCATGATCATTGAAGAATCTATCAACGTCAAGTTTGATGAGCTAAATCAACACTTAGAGAATGATGACAATGAAGACATAATTGTACCAAGTACAGCTACTACAAAACCTTCACACAAAGATGCAGAACCATCAAATCAGGCATCAGATGAACCTCCAAGCAAAGAAGCCGGAACTAGCAATCTTGAGACTACACCAAAAGAGATGAGATTCTTGGCTAGTCATCCAAAGGAGTTGGTAATTGATGAGATTACCAAGGGTATAAGTACTCGTTCCTCTAATAAAGATATAGCTTCTTGTGTTGTTTTTGTCTCGCAGTTTGAACCCAAAAATATTGATGAAGTATGTACTGATAATTTTTGGTTAGATGCTATGCAAGAGAAATTAAACCAATTCGAACGGAATCAAGTTTGGGAACTTGTTCCCAAGCCTATTGATCATCCGGTCATTGGCACCCGATGGGTATTCCGAAATAAACTGAACGAGAATGGTTTAGTGACTCATAATAAGGCTCGACTCGTAGCTCAAGGATACAATCAGGAAGAAGGTATCGACTACAATGAGACTTATGCCCCAGTTACGATATTAGAATCCATTCGCATGTTATGTGCATTTGCATGTTTTCATAATTTTAAATTATTTCAAATGGATGTCAAAAGCTCATTTTTAAATAGTTTTATAAAAGAAGAGGTTTATGTAGCTCAACCACCCGGTTTTACTGATTTCAAATTTCCTGAATATGTTTTCAAGTTGAAGAAAGCTTTATACGGTTTGAAACAAGCCCTTCGTGCTTGGTACGATCGTCTAAGCACTTTTCTACTTGATAACGGTTTTTCAAAGGAAAAGGTTGACACTACTTTGTTTATAAAATCTTTGAATAATAATATTCTTTTGATTCAAGTCTATGTAGATGATATTATCTTTGGATCTACTGATGAATCTCTTTGTCGAGAATTTTCAAAGTGTATGCAAAATGAGTTTGAGATGAGCATGATGGGAGAGCTGAAATTCTTTCTCGGACTGCAAATCAAACAAACCAACAATGGGACGTTCATAAATCAAGCAAAGTACACAAAGGATCTATTAAAGAAGTTCGACATAGAAGCAACAAAACCCCTTAGCACTCCAATGGCGACTTCAACCAAGCTTGATATTGATGAACAAGGCAAACCTGTCGACATACGTAAGTATCGAGGTATGATCGGTAGCTTACTGTATTTAACTGCTAGTCGACCAGACATAATGTTTAGTATTTGCTTATGTGCACATTTTTAAGCTAATCCTAAGGAATCACATTTATGTGCAGTTAAGCGTATCTTTCGATACCTTAAAGGCACTTCTTCTGTCGGCTTATGGTATCCCAAAACTACGTCGTTTGACCTAACCGGTTATTCCGATGCTAATTTTGCCGGATACAAAGTAGATTGAAAAAGCACTAGCGGTACATGTTATTTCCTAGGAAAAGCTCTAGTCTCTTGGTTTAGTAAAAAGCAAAATTAAGTTGTATTATCAACAACCGAGGCTGAGTATATCGCCGCAGGACGTTGTTGTGCACAAATTTTGTGGATGAAACAAACCTTAGAAGACTATGGATTGTATTTTACACACATATCCATTTTTTGTGACAACACTAGTTCTATTAATTTGACTAAGAATCCAGTATGTCATTCTCGTACTAAACATATCGAGATTCGACATCACTTTCTTTGAGATCATTAACAAAATGGAGATATAGACCTTATATACATAGACACACAGAATCAATTAGCTGACATACTCACAAAATCTCTAGCGGAAGATCGTTTCAATTATTTACGTCGGGAATTAGGCATTTTAGCTGTCAATAATATTAATTAATTTTGTTTTATTAATTAATTTTGTTTTATTAATTAATTTATTTGATACTCAAAAACTATTTTTGAGACAAGCCCAAAAAGAGTCTATCTGTCACCACGACTATGGTCGAAGCGAAGCGGTACTTAAGAGTTTCCCAGTGAACCTCCGTTAGCTGGGACAGTACTCCTACAGCTAATCTGAGACAGATGCTGAGTAAAGAATATTAATTTATAAAATAATATTAATTATATTATTTGATATTTAAAATTACTAAACTTTGAATTAAGCATTTGAAACGAATTAATGAAAAAGAATGTGGCCTTATATATATATATATATATATATATATATATATATATATATATATATATAGCCAGCAATCCTTGGCGAATTCGGCCCGAGTTCGGTCCGAATTCGGCCAGAGTTCGGCTGGGTATATATATAAACTAGCACGAACCCGAGGCTTCCTTCTTCTTCATTCTTCCCCACATCCTCATAACAGCAGCATCGCGCCTCCGAAACCCTAGCTTCTTCTCCATCCTTGTTCTTCCAATCCTTGTGGAGTTTCTCGTCCAAACTTTGGATTCGTGCGGAGAACGTCATCCTCTACAACATGTCCAATTCTTGGAAGGTATAATCCCTTCTCTCCACTAGTTTTCAATACTTAGGGTTTCTAGAAATTTTAGGAAAAAATGCCTAAGTTCAATCCCTTCAAGAGGAAGAAGACCAATGCCAGTGAAGAGGCATCGTCTTCAGATCCGCATACGGATTGCCTCTTTTCTCCGGTCCAATCGGACGATGGTGCGTCGGATGAGTTTTACTTTAAAACTTCCGATCTAGCTTTATTGTGGTACGTCGATTTTATTATGCGTACTATTTGTACCGGATCGCCGATTAAGTGGACTGTCTTTTCGGATCACCGCCCTTACTTTGAGGCATTAGGGTTACAACATTTTGTCACCTTACAATTCCCCATTGCCACTAATGCCATTAGATTAATCTATTGTAATTTCGTATTAGACACTTTTATCGCGAGGACACGTGTCGGAGGAATTGATATCGAATTCACTGATGAAACGTTAGCAAAAATCCTTGGTATCCCAAACGAAGGTGCCCCGCTCGATGACATCACTGATTTTGATTTCCCCGATGGCACGACACTCGTTAGTTTCAAGAATGAGCTTTGTGCACCCGCACGCGCTCGTCCTGGAAAGTTCAAGGCTAATAACTTGAACTTGTTTAACTACGAATTATATCGCATCATCTATTCCACCTTACTTCCAAAATCTACTTCTAAAGATGATGTTACTGCACTTGAGCTCTCTGCTCGTTATCATATTCTTAAGGAGATTCCAATTTTTGCCCCTAAGACTATCATCTAGATGATGGGTAGATGTCGCGGGAGAGACCGCAACCTATCTTATGCGATGCTTATTCCACGCATCTTTTAGAGATTTGATATTGACCTATCTACTTGTGCTGTCGACCCCGAGCCCAAGTTTCTCAAACTCTCTCGTCGCAGCATTGCCACTGTTCCTCCACCTACTGCACCTACTCCTCCTGCACCTACTCCTACAGCTCCCACAGCACCTGTTCCTCCTTATTCTTACCCTATGACATTTGAGGGTATACATCAGCACTTATCAGATCTGCAGTCTTTTTATGTTGAGACCTCTAGGGAACACGAGTTCCGTGATATGACTCAGTTCCAGGCAATTGCCAACTCCTTCGCCGATCTGAGGTTTGTGCAGACGGGTCATTCTGCTAGCTCTCTACCTCGAGACCCTTCTGTTTCTGGCTACAGCATTGACGACGAGGCGGTCCACTCTCTGTTCCAGCCAGGGAACGCCTATGATTGGTATCGTACTACTCGTGCCCCTCCTCGAGACTATGTCGGTGAGTTTTACGCTGGTGCCACTCCTCACACTTCTGGCGCTGGTAATTCTAGAGCTGGTCCTTCTGGACATGCTGGAGCTGCAGCTGATGACGTTGATGATGATGATTTTTGAGATGTTAGATATTGAGACTGTTACTTTTGTCTTATGTTTACTTGGAAATGCTCCGACATTCCAAGATTTTATCAGTACTTTTTAGCTATTATCAGTACTTTTCTTTGTTATGTGACTATTCATAGACATGGTTTTTTATTATGCCTCAGTTTTGGCATCTTAGTCTATTTTTCAGCACTTTATTTGTTTCAGTATTATTCTCGCACTTTATTAAATACTGCCTGTGACAAATACATGCCTGTGTTGTTCTATAGTCTATCTGTTTCTCTTACTATATTTACCGTTTATACCATGCCTGTCATGATTATTTATTTCTATTGTGTTTCTTCACTGTATGTTACTTATACATTGATTGCGGGGGAGCTTTCTCTTTTGCAATTATTTTGCTAAGTGACAACGGGGGAGAAATAAGGATCTAACATTTTTTTTTCGTTCAAGTGAAATACAGGTTATGAACAATTTCTTTTGATTACTATTTTGAATTGATTCTAGCTTAGATGTTATATCGGCAAGGTTTGTCAATTATCAAAATGGGGGAGATTGTTGGCCCATTGGTCATGGTCAAACCTGATTTTAATAATTGATTAAACTCTGTCTCGATATAATTATAAGTCAACTCAGATATTTACCTACGACGTTTTGGACACTGCTCAACAATGGATCTCTACTTTGTTCAAGACTGAAGCTGTTTGCCATTCAAAATGTACTTCCTGTTACGCTATATAATTTTTTATTTTATTGAGTCTAGGAATACATTGTACACCGAGTCGTACTGGCAAATAGGCTATCCTAAAACGTTTTTCAAAATCAGCATATTCTTTATAAATGACCTACGTTTTTGAAAAACATTCTTGTTATAAAAAGCTTCTGAAGGATTTTTCAAAAAGCCAAAATTTATTTTCTCCAAAAATGAACTGGTAGAACCCCAGGAGAACTCGGCCCGAGTTCGGCCAGAGTTCGGCCATTTGGAACATTAGTGAACGTTGGGTTTTTGAACTTGGTCATCCTTCAGTTGCGATTTGTTACAAAGAGTTCTGTCCGAATTCTGCCCGAATTCTGTCAGAGTTCTGTCTTTGGAAAAACTATAAATAGAGAAGGATTTTGATCATTTCAAATCACCAATTCAGTTTCAATCTCTTCTCTTCCTGAGCTTACATTCTTCCAAAGAGTTCTTAAAAGCTTTCATTTTCAAATCCCAAGCCAGTTACAATCCTCTAGTTGATTTGCCAGTGCGACACGGTCTAAAAGTTTCAGAGCGATTGTAATCAGAGGCTTGATAGAAGATTCAACTCTTCACAATTGAAGTTGGTCAAGTTATTCGTGTCAAAGCTCGCGTCTGTAGAAGTTGCAAGGACTTCGTATGAAAACTTGCGAGATTTTCCAATAGTGGATTCAACTGGAAGCTAGAGTTCTTCCGACTGGACTAGTCCTCACAAGAGGAAAACCAGTATAAATCTCGGTATTTGCGTTTGCCTTCTGATCACTTTTAATTTTTGTCAATTACTTTTGTGATTATTATTATATCTGTGATCTAACTGCTAACAAGTTTTTAATTAGCAATATTCCGCTGCCTACTCTATTTACCCCCCCTCTAGAGTATTCTGCTTTACGATTTCGTTCCTACAGTTTTGTCTAGGAAATTAATCCTAGTATCATCGAGGGGGATGTGGTTAAGCCCATAAGTTAGTCACCAGCAGTGGCAACCCAACCGAGTCTGACTAGAGATCTCAAAAAACCGGTACAATGGGTAGGAACAAGCTGGACTTAGGTGACTATTATGGAACACTGATCCTAAGATTAAATTCTCTTAAAATTATGTCCAAGAGGCTGTACGATGTTGTACATGGATACCCTATCCATATGGTGACAATGTTCCAATGTGATATGGTTAGGATGAGTTTAAACTCTTAATATGTCCAAGCATGATATGCATGGTTGACTCCTTGCACCAACCCTTGAGGACCTACCTATATGAAAGGTCATGAAGGCCACAACTATAGGACATGGCAATCCTAATCAACCCTCATGAATATGGAAAAGTGCACATGGCCAATCAAAATACGCCACCCGATAGACCCAAGAACCTCTAGCATACTACGTATACTATTTTTCTGAATCTGATTCAAGAAGTCTGATTCAAGGCATAGTCCATCAAGAACTACTTCAGATAAAGACAATAGTCACTAAGTAAGATTCAAGGCTGTAGTCCATCTCATCTATGCATAGTATATAATTTTCCAGAAATTCTATACCTCTGCACTTTTGAATATTGTTATCTTTATTTTTTGTTTCTTGAAACTTGATTCTTTTTTCTTTTTCTTTTTCTTTTTCTTTTTCTTTTTTTTTCTTTTTTTTGGGGGGGGAGGGGGGGTTGTTGTTATTATTATGAAAAATTCAATTTTCAAATACCATTAATTTCTAATCAATGGATTATTTTTATTTGGGTGTTAAATCCTATTAACTTCCTATTCATTCACATTCACCACACCATTAATCTATTATTTTATGGCTCATAATACCTCATTAAAAATATTTTAATTATATGGGATGGGTCATGGCTCTATATATGTTCCAAGCATTCTTTTTTTGGAGCATGAATTGATATGAGAAAAAAGATCAAAAAGATCATGTTTCATTCTCTCTTTCTTACTCTAAACACTCCTCCATATTTTGTTCTATTTTCTGGGCAAAGCTAAGTTCGGGTCAGTCTTTCCGAGTTGTGTGCGATGACGGAAAACCGGTAGAGCGGGAGTTTTGCCACTAGGAGCATTTGAAAAAGTCTATACATAGATCTGAATTACCTTTTAGGACAGTATTTCGTATACGACTTTCCCGGAGGCCGGTAACCTCAATTTTGTTTATACAAGTTTTCAAGAAATAAAATTAAATATTTCTAATAGTAATAGTAGGAAAGAACATATGATGAATGGTCTCATGTTCACCTTTAAAATAATAAGGGTCTGCTTGGTTCTGAGTTTAAACTCAGTTTTTAAGTTTAAACTCAAAACATGTGCAAACAACGTTTGGCTGACGGTTATTCTAATTTTCTCTCCAGAAATTTTTTCCAAAAGCTACTTTTTAATTTCGTTTTTAGAGTGGAGGAAGAAATGGTTTTCTAAAAAAAATTCTATCACTACACCCATTTTTTTCTAACAGGGGTCTCTCTCTTGTTCTCTCTCCTTACAAGGGTCTTTCATTTTTAGAGTGGAGGAAGAAATGAAGCTTTGTAGGCCTCCTAAAAATTTCTTCCACCCGACCTCTTCTTCCACCCCGGGAACGAGCCACCCGCCCTTCTTCTTCTACCGCGGACCAGATCCTCAGCAGAGGTCGTAGCGTTACGTCGGCTGCCAGATACACCAGGGCAGCGCGCCCTCATTGGTGTCGGCGGGGCTGCGGCACCTGGCGTAGCTGGTCACGACCTCCGTCGACTAGCTGATGCTGCCCACTCGGTGTCAAGAGAGGAGAGAGGGGCGGCTATCACGACCCACACCCAGTGTAGGGACACAAGAAGTGGGTACGTCCAACCTACGCCGTAGTGTCGACGGTAGAACGCTGTTCTAGGTTACTATCTAATCAACAACGCACGCAATTATATAATATACTTGTCAAATCTCAACTCCGAACGGAGGACAAGTATAGATATAATGAAATCTCAATCACAGTCTAAGCACGATAAGATAACACAGAAGTTTAACTAAAGACTAAACAACAACAACAAATATAAACTACTAAATAATAATATCTCAAACAAACTCAAATACAAACTCGATATCTCAAGTTATTACAATTCAAGTTCTAAACATGAATCTAAAGCAAGTCTACTAGCTAGTCTTTCGATCACTCCTGAGTGTCGGGGCCAAAGGTAGCTAAGCCATCTCCTACTCCAAGGCAAGTCTACTAGCTAGTCTTCCGATCACTCCTGAGTGTCGGGGCCAAAGGTAGATAAGCCATCTTCTGCTCCAAGTGTGCTCAGGGCAAGCATCTGTAATATTTTTAACGTATCCAGTCAGGATTGGAACGAGCACAACTCATCAAAAAATCTCAAGTAAATGACAAAGACTATGAAGCAGTTAGAGACAATTTTATTGATGAACATGGCAAGGTTTTATACAGGTGATGATATAGAACAATAGTTAAAGTACAAGGGAAGTAATGTAACAAAACAAGAGAAGAAACATGGCAAGGAAGACTGTAACACAAGCTAGCTGAACTAGAGTAACATGATAAGTCCAGACATTACAATATAAGTCAAGTGTAATCCCAATGTGAGTCTAATACAAAATGAATCCAATAAAAGATGAATCCAGTCAGTGATCAATGAATCCAGGATGAGTCCAAACTATACTCTAACAGTGTGTTTTAAAATACCAAGATCGACATGTAAATGGTTATAGATAATAAGTACAAGTCCAGCCAGAACATGATGATGCCAGTAGGTGATTCCAGTGATAGTTCCAGTAATAGAGGCCAGATATGTAAAAGATGAGTGTCGCATGCAATGGATCCAGTAATATCAATCCGTGTTGACATAGAATCAAATAGAACTAACTAGAACTGAAATACAGTAATCGACAAGGAAATGAAAGAACTATTAGAGAATGTACTCGCCTGCTACTCTAAATGACAGATGAATATCAGATGTCTGAACCAGAGTCACAGTGTCCTAATTAAAGCAATATAGGTTATGATGTATTCAAAATATGGTAAAAGAATTCTACAATGCAATCTACATAATTTCTAAGCCAATCTAGGTCGAAGTCAAACTCTGGTCAACCTTGGTCAACACTCTAGTCAAACTAGGTCAAACTGGTCAACAGTCTAGGGTATTAGTCAACAATGGTCAAAAATGGTCAACAATGGTCAATACTAGCCTATTGGTCAAAGTACAAGTTTACCTTAACTATACTAGGTTACTAAGGTATAGCCTGACTAATCTTAGCCTATAGGCAATCTACCAACAACACATCATGCCTCAACCAATATACTCATAACCTAAACATCACATATATGTATATACTCATATATATATATATATATATATATATATATATATATATATATATATATATATATATATATATATATATATATATATATATAATAAAATAAAATAAAAATTATATATATATATATTTTATATATATATATATATATATATTTATATATATATATATATATATATATATATATATATATATATATATATATATATATATATAAACTCATATATATATGGCATACATACATTACATAGACGCATACTTTCATAGATACTTACATATCACTACATTCACATTTTCATATACACTCATACACTACATGTATCCTTACATACATGCATTACATTATATATATACAATTCAATTAGAAGGAAGGAAAGAAGGGAAGCAGGAAAACAGAGAGCAAAGGGAAATAGGACTGACTGAAATGAAGAGGGGACAGTGAGACTCAAATCATGCATACATTATCTATCAGTTCATTACCTATACACTATATTCATATCATTCATGCATATTATTAAATCTCAGGTTGTATTAACCAATCTCAGTTTCAGTGCATACCTATATTACAACCTATAATCCCAGTTCTATCATTCAAACATTACATGTTTACATGAATACATACAAACATTCAACAAACCTAAATTCTAATTCAATCTCAAAAAAAATGGGAAAACAGTGGATATAAAACTGAGATGCATTCTCAGGTTTAACACAAATCAAAACCAAATCATCACTCAGTTATCTACCCATTCAATATCTCAGTTTTTCATCTATATATCAGTTAAGGTATAAACATATTAGGTCAGTTAATACATCAATGTAACCCAGTAATTCATATTTCATCATTCAATTAAAACATTCAAACATCATTTGAATCTAGGAAATCAAATAGGGTTTTAGAGAATCAAAACCTAGCTCGAATTAATCATGAAACTCAGGAAACTCAGTTTCAAAGTTATAACAAATCAATCTCAGTTTTCTTATAGTATCCTATTCTCAGATTTACATAAACCTTACTCAGTTTATAATTACAACTAAAACTCATTCATCACATTTAAACTCAGTTATATTATACAATCAAAACCCCATTTTCAGTTCATATCATGCATTCGAACTCAGTTTACATAAGCATTAGAAAAATAGGGCAATTTCAATCCCAAACTTAAATTCGAATACCAATTCTCATTCAAAACTCGAAAATCAAAAGTGACCAAGGTGTACAGTGATAGGGGCATATCACTTGTGTCCAAATAGACCCAGACGTGTCCACGAAGTGGACACAATAGTGTCCAAAACAGAAATGCAAAGTGTATCAGAGAACTGTAAAGAACGACCTCGTACGGCCGTATCGAGCTCGATTGGGCTTGACACAGAGCTCGAGACATGTCGTGCTTGTGCACAGTGGTCAAGGGGGTCTAGGGCTAGACAATCGACCCCCTAAACCAAGTCTAAGATGTGTCCTCGTGTCGCACGAGATGCGTATCAGAGAGAGTAAAACCCGACTGCACAGTCAGTGTAAGGCCAGTGCAGTCTCGATTTCTTCCAATCCACACCACGAAACCCGATAAAACTTTGGCGGCATGCTCGCAGACATTGTCCCCATGTGTCCACCAAGTTTCATGTCCAACCGAGCCGTGTCGTGTCCGCTACAGCACTCGAGCAGCAGGACAGCGCACGAGGTTCTCGTGCTGCGTGTTCGTGTCCATTTTGGACACGAAGACGACCTCAAATCGTGCTCAGAGTTTGGGGTTTCGAAAACACACATCAAGGGCTACACAAATTTGAAATTATTTTTGGAAAATAAGAACAAAAAGTTTAATGAGGCATTTCATCAAACACTTGCATACACACTCCGATACGTGTTCGATACGCGTATCAAATGGACACCAATTTCTACCAAACTTGGTCTACTGCTATGGGACACCTAAATGAATGCAACTATGGAAATAAATCAAGAATTTGAATGAGTTTGATAGGTTTTACCTATTGAGAGTGAATCTCAATGAAAAGCTTAATGAATGAGGGTCCTCCTCCAATTTGTAATGATCCCAAGCCTGTAAATCCTTGCTAGCTACCCACCAATGGTATCCTCTACTGTAGGGGAGTCCAACACAAAAGACTAGGCTCAATTTGGAGAAAAATGAATAATTGGGGGTGATTTGGGAAAGAACACTAAACTAGGGTTTGTAGGTTTAATGAAAGAGGCAAGGGGGTCTCAATATGTGTTTATATAGAGGTGGAGATCCCTTGATGGCAGCCTAGGATTATTTCTATGGTTAGGGTTAAGTTTCATGAGGTTTAAAGGCCTCTAGCTAGTGTAATTTTAGCCTTTCTAGTAAAGGCCTATAGGAAATATCTAACCTTTAACAAATATCCCCTTCCTAATTAATATCTAGATATTCCTAACACTGTCATGTAATGGAAGCTTCTAATCTAATATCTAGGCAATGACTAACATGTAGATTAGGGCAAATTCTAGATTAATCTCTAACAAAACACTTAGCACAATATTAATCACAAATTCAATAATCATAATAAGTCACAAATGACCAAAATACCCTTAGCCTAATAAGTTGTAGTTAGTCATTCTAATCACATGGTTAGGTCCCCATGGTCATGGTTAGTCTCTAGGCTTAACAATCCTAGGGTTACACTAGCAAAACACCAAAATCACAAAGCACCCATTTAAATAGTTTCAAATTAATTAAAATTCAACAAAAATTATTAACATGAATTAAATCCTATTATTTGATAATCAATACTACAAAAGTTTAAAATTACCCTCATTTTAGAAAAGTGGGTGTTACAGCGGCGATCGGGCTCACAACAGTTAGTGGTGCCTGACTAGGCGCGGCTGATTTTCGGGAGGTGGTGCTTGGCTGCGTCGTGGCGGAAGGGTTTGGCCGGGCTGGTTCTGTCGAACACGATGGCAGCAAGCAGCTCGACGGCGGAGGAGATGGAGGTGGCACGAGATCATGTGGCACTGTGGCTGACCAGATCTGGCCCTGAGGTGGGGACGATGACCTAGCAGAGACGGCATCGGCTCAGAGATGACGGACAGCGCGACCAGAACAGTGGTAAGTGGTGTTTGGTGTTGGTAGTTTTTGTTGGTGTGGCGGTGGTGTCGTTGTATGATGATGGTGGTGGTGAATGGGGGTGTTGGTGATGGTGGCATAGGTCGTGTTGTTGGGTGTGGCTTGGGTCAGAGTCGATGGCTTGGGACAGGGGCTGTGTTGAGGAGTCGGGGGAGGTGGAGAGCAGTGATAGTTATGGTGGTGATGTGTCTAGGTGGTGGTGATTTGGATTATTGGGGACGGGGAAGGAGGAGGAGGTAATGTCGGATGGAGGCAGAGGAAGGGATGGCCGAAGCTCGGCCAGGCAAGGAGGAGGACCTAGGTGGCTCGGCCAGTGCTAGGTTTTTAGAGAGAGGAATTTTCTTTCTAAAATTGTATTATGAAATTTTGTGTGAATTGGAAAGAATTGGGAGTGTCCGGGGAGTGTCCCATTATATAGTATCATGGTGATTGGGAGCCAAGCTGAAGCATGGCACAATTGTAATTATAAAAAGAAAAGAGGGTAAAAAAGGAAATGTAATGGTAGGGCAGGTTCTAGGAGAATCGATGGCTTATCTAGCCATGGAACACTAACCAAAATTAGTTAACCAATTAATTAGCTAACCAAAATTAGTTAAAACCATAGCTCATGGGTCATGGTCCAAAACCAAACCCATGGGCTTAGTCACTACATGACTAAAGAAAATGTTTTTGGTATTCAAAAAAATTACAGAAAGAATTTCGAAAATTCGGAAATAGATTTCTTATAATTTCCAGAAAAATTTTGAAAGCAGTTTTCAAGGGGTTACAAATCTACCCACCTTAGAAAAAAAAATTCTCAAAATTTAAGATGGGCAAGATCAAAGCTTGAATCAAAGTATGGTCAAGAAGATAGTTAGATTTACTTAGGCACAATCAACAAAATGAGTCAATTTGGCATGACTAAGGATATTCAAATCTGAGTATCATTTAATTTATGACCAAATTGGCACGATCAAGATGATTATTGAATACGGTCAAAATCATTTAGACACGATTTAGAATTATAATCATTATTTACGCACGATCAAAATTATTTAGGCAAGATCAAATATGGCATGATAAAAAATGACACGATTTATGAATGATTGAGAAGGGTTCAAAATCTTATAAGAACGGTCAGGAAATAAGTTCAATCGTTTAGGCATGATATAGAATTATGATCACTAATCATGATCAAGTAGAAATCAAGTGAGAACCTATGCATAGAGTGGTTAAGGCACGATCAGTTCAAAATCGAAGTCTATAATGCAATTTAAGATAAAAGTCTAGGCACGATTTAAGGATAAAATTATTGTGTAGAATCAATGCCGCATAGTCATACAAAATCATATGACCAATAACGTTCAAGGAAAAAGTTATGGCTAAGATAGGTCAGGATCCAAAATTGGATTGAATGAAATAAAAGGTTGATTACTAGGATAAGAAAATCATAACTTTATTATAGTCAAACAATGATTACAAGATAGGATATGCAGGAAATAACACTAGGTAATTAACTCACCCTACTACAACTACTACAAGATTTTAACTAGTCATCATTCCCCAATTACAATATAGAAATGCTTCTAACAAGATCATGATTCCATCACTTATCAACTCATCTATCACAATTGGTTATACTCTAGAATCCCGTGGAATAGTTTTCAATTTTTCCCTAATAATATTATCTCAATTCTGATGATCAAGCTCTTTTGCTCCCAGATGAACTTGTCCTTGACGTTTATTTCGTGGGCATTCTTGACACTGTGCTCATGTGACCCACAATGAAAACATTGCTTCATCCATCTCCTACACTCTTTCCACTTATGGCCTAGCTTTCTACAATATGCACAAATTTCAGTCTTTCGAGTTTGTCTTTGCTGTCCTAAAGGTGGATATGATTGAGACAGGGTGATAGAGTCCTCTAAGGGTTCAGAGTGGATGCTATCTATAGCTCTCTTGAGTCTAGGTTCTCCTCTTTGGTGCTGAACTATCTCCATCAATTGTTATAGAAAATTTTCCTTGCTCCTTGTGGACAATCATCAATTCATTCAAATCTTCAATAACCTAAGTCTCATTTTCTTTTGGTTCCTCAAAATCCGGTGTCGGAAGCATGGTATCATTTGGAACTTCTTCCATAGAGGTCTTATCACTTACACTCTCTTCTAGAAGGCTAGGTTGGGTCAAAGTCGACATTTCTGAAAATTTAAGAAAGCTAGAGGATTAGATAAGATAAGATAGAAAGGACAAATTGGAATATAAAGAAGAATTGGACATAAGGATTGTAACGACCCGCTCCGCCCTAGCGGAATGCCGACTCAAACGGCGCAAGTGCAACGACTCGAACCCATCTTGCTTGGCGAAATGACTCACTTAAGACAAAGAAAATGGACTTGGCCCTTCAAGAGAATCCAGACTTAGACTTTTAAGGTGCGCTCGGAGTATCGCTCGATCGATGCGATCATCGCTAAGGTGGGTGGCTCCGATGAACCTATCTTTACTTAGCCTAGACACATAATAATACGGAAAATATTGCTAGAATCGCTAGACGATAATCTCTGCATGCTAACAAAATGACTCAACGCACCTAGCTAAGAATAATCCCATCTTTCATGCTTGTGTAGAACATAGAAAAGAACTTAGAAAATTATGCGAACTCTCGATTGCCCGTGCAAACACACAACTTACACTTTGTGTAGATTTACTTATGCATTCAATAACGAACGAAATGCTTGTCACTAGAATCATACCATAACTTGAAACATGAAACAATAAATGGTTTACAACAATGAAGCAGGAAGACTATCGACATAGTCGTTCCGTGTAGGAGACAAAAACATTGAAAGGCTTCGGGACCATGGGTCGCCAAGGCGGTTCCCGCACAGGGAGTTGCATAATGTATGAATGAACGAATAAGTGAATGAATAAATCAACGAATGAATGAATGAATACGTGAATGAATCAATGAACGAATAAAAAAGTGAAAAAAAGAAAAAAAAGAATGAATGAAGGATAAGAAAGAAAAGAATGGTTAGCGACAGGTATAAAGGAGACGTGCAACGGGGCTCGCAACCTGCACTATACGAAGCCGCCGCCAACCTGGTCGATAATGCATTATGGCTCACAGACAGCCTATGGCTCAAAGACAGCCGTTAAGTTAAAAATGACAAGACAATACGAAATAGTTGCGGACAACTCGTGCATGAGTGATGGAACAAACGATTCCAAGGCAATGATCACGACATTGTGGTCGGCCTAGGCGGAATCATGGCTTACGGGCGGCTTGTGTGCGGGCTTAGACACACAAAAGACGTAAGGTCAGGTATTGCGTAGACTATCAAAGTGTACCAGCCATCATGCTTGATAGATACGAATACAAAGAGAAACATATCCAAATGTCTTGTACAGCTAGCGACAGATGCATATAGATTAAGTTGGCTCGATTGTGACAATCCGCGTACGAGACCTTGCATTGAAACTAGTAAACTGACTAAGATGAACATGCTATGTTACTGAATAAATATATCTAAATGAATGTTTGAGTACAACACATCCTGACAACTTGAGTAAGCTGAACAACTATGGAACTGAACGAAACGCCTTATGAACGGGCTTGAATATAACACATCCGAATGAACGAGAGTACTTCGTACAAATGAGTCAGAAACACGCCTATGACGTGCTACCACCTGAGGCAGGAACACGTCCTTGACACTTTTGAATACTTATGCAAACCTGTCAATTTATAATGCATAATATGTTGGCTAACTTGGTTTACTTTGGACAGGGACGATCACACGGTAAGTATGGTAAGTTGCGCATATTTTACTTATGCGACACTTGAAAACGATAATACGGGATAGGCTTTGAATGTTATGCCATGAAACTGACCCTGAGGCAAGATTAGTAAGACAATAAATGATAGATGGTGCACAAAAGTAAAATGAACGTATTTGGTAATGATAGCGAGTGAACGAGCTAGCCTCCCCACCAGTGCATAATAATGTACTGATAACTACATAGTCTGCTTACAGGATACGGGAGAACCACGTCGGGTGCGGAGACTTCCCTCGAACGTGTTAAGGCACCGAGCTATCTCTGGAGCTTTGGAGCGTTGTAAAGGAATTGAAGCACCATATACGGGACATAATGTATTGGAACATCGCCATGAATCATTCCATCTTGTAAGATACTTGGCACGCCTTTTATGTTTCGAGAGAGAGAGCTTGAGTGAATTATAATCTCGGCATAACGCCGTTTGTACTACTTCTTAAATATCAATAAGGACTATTGAGTTTGTTTCAATTTGTGTTCATTTACTTTCTGCTGCAAATAGGGCACTCTATGCGACTCTGTGGCCTAGCTTAAATTGGTCGTTTCTGGACTTAGCCTTGTACGAGCACAACCTAGGCTCGTGCGGCATCACGCCTTAGCGAGAACGATTGGTACTACGGGATCGAGGCATGACGTATTGGTATCCGAGCACGGCTTTACTTTCTTGGACTTCATTTCGATTCTCACAGTTTTGAAAGCTCGATCATGGACAAAAGAATGTACACTCTCTCTCGTTGACCCTTGGGATGTTCCATACAATAAGTCTAATATTTGCAAAAAGCTCGTATAAGTATTCGATTGGACGGGATCGATGTGCGGAGGCCTTTGTGCCAAACTATGATGGACTTGAGTTGAAAGGAAACTAATGCTAAAAGTGAGTGAACGTTGCGCATACATGAATGACCTTATGCTGACAATAGAGAATGAGTGTACGAGACCAGAGTATGGCCCGAACGGGACGGCCTATGCATACCGCCTTATGGCTAAGATGTGCCGAGTATCACGCACCCGGACCTTTTGGTGCAAATGAGTTGCGAGCGAGATTGACTATCGCTCGGATGAGAACAGGTGACTTAGAACGCATGTCGATAGGGACGCTAACAGACCAATACTTAAGGCGAACACGAGAATGACTCTTAGATTTTGTGGAACGGACAAGCGTATACTTGAATGTGTCGATTGTAAATTAAATGATCACTTCGATGACTTGTAGAATGACTTGACCCCGAGTGGTGTATGCGATAGACGAGAAGAAGAATAAGAATGAGTTTTGATGACTAGTCGAGTGGCTCGAATCCTGAGTGGTGTATGAATGTCGTAGAAATTGTTCGAGTGAAACTAAAGGATTTACAGATGGTAACAGGTATATCGGTAAGCGATGTTGTCACGCAAAGCCTTAGAACGGTAACGCTTGGTTGGTCATAATTTCGAGAGTCTCGTACGAGATGCCGTCGAAAGAATTGTGAATGTGTAGTACAATTTACAAAATGGTTGAATAGAGATTCGAAACGATAAAACAAATGGATGTCTTGGTGAGAAAACTTGGTAGATCATACGTACGATTTCGAAAATAGTTTAATGGATTGAAACTTGAGTTGAGATGAAATACTCATGGATGAAATCGAAGACAGCACGATTGGAAGATAGCGTGCATAAAAATGTTGGGTTGAAGATACGAGAATGACTAAGAATTTAGGATAGATGTTGCTTAATGACTTGAGTTGGCATGAAACGATACAAATTGAGAAATTAAGTTGCATGACTCAGATTTTGTTGAAAAAGGAAGATCGTCAGGTTATATACATCATCAATGGTATTGAGGCGTATCAAAGATCGATGTACGATAACTCGGGGGTACTCTGATTCGATGAATGATAATCGTGTAAAATGATAGTGTTTCGATGGATGTTGTACTTGGGATTTTAATAAAAATAAATGTTTGGATGAAAGGAAAGTGACTTGATTGTTCGGTGACAACCACAACGACAACGATCTTGTCTTGCGCGAGCGCAACTCTAGCCTCGCATATGTGTTATATCTGATTTGGGACAATCATTCCGCGTGAGTGTTGGCCTGGTGATTCATATCCAGCGGAAATGATCGAACGCAAAATATCATGACATGGCAATTTTGATTGCTTCGACTTATGGTTTGAAACGAAGGTGAGTTCGAGGATTGTTCGGACTTGTGATTGACGATTAAGAAAACTGGAGGATTGAGTAGACCCAATCTACGTATCGAGAATGAATTATTCTAGACTCAATGCAAGAGTTATGTTCCAATGAGGATGATTATTCTGCAAAAATGTTGGCATGGTGATTCATGTCCGTCGTGGATAATCAGACTTGCATGAGTTTGGGGTATAACAAATTGCTTGGCTAGACGACCTTGTGATCGACAATATGCATTGGATAGGATGGATAGGTGAATTTTATCAAACAATATTGAAGAGATAGACTATGACAATGCTAGTTGGGATGTATAAAATTGAGATGCCGAGGATTTGGTTAAGGACAACCTACCATTGCATAACTTTGCTGAATGAACTCGGACCTTGTACAAAGAATGTCTGAGGCAAATAGGATTAATACTGCTCGATGTTTAGAAATTTATGTGAAACGAGCTTGGATAGAGTATCTCGTACTAACGAATAAATGGTTTGACCATAGGATTGGTCATACAACGACTTTGCACGATGAACCAAGAACTTGACTTATACCTATGACCTTGTGAGCTAACCTAGCGGATAGGCAGACGACCATATGCCGAGTGAATGAACCTGTGTGACCGACTTTAGAGAATCATTCGGACGAACGATAAATCTGGGAAAACAAGACTTAGAGTTAGGACATGGAACTAGAAATGTACGTTAGCCACAATAATACCAGCCCCAAATGAAGTGAATGAATGAAATCGATGATGCACAAGTAAAGTTGGGATAACAAATTGAATCATTACTTGGAAGATGTACTTGATGATAGTACAAGACTTGGTCTTGAATCGAACAAAATTCTACTTGAACTTTGGTCAACTTCGCTAGAAGTGTCGTATCGATTTCGTAAGACAAGAACGCTTAGTAAACAAATTGGGCCATCTTGAGGATCGAGATAGACGATAGTGGAACGAACTGGAGTTCGGTTTTAACCGAGTTAGTAAAAATGACCGACAATTCAAAACTATCACGAGTAGCTTGTCCGACTTCGCTATCGCTAAGCTTGGTTGAAATATATGTATTCAGAGGATGCCTTGAATATGTGCACAATCCAAACTCAGCGATATGATAAACTCAAATGCAGCTGCAAGTGAATATATTAAGATGCGCATGGATGAATGGATTAAGCGAGTTAGTCTCAGCCTACGACCCTCATGTTTGACGAATTATAACGTACCTTGTGTGACCATTATAGTCGCTTGACATGATGCAATAGAGACCAAGTCATTGAAATACGAAGATTAAATAAGTACTATCAACTCTCAAATGAATGAAAAGTCATTCAAATAAAATTGACCAAATACATGCAACACGAAACTTGGAAGGATAACCGAGTATAGTTCGATTCATTCGATGGAAATGTTCTAAGATATGCACACAGTATGAGTTAAGGAACGGTAGAATGGCGTACACTCAGGAAGTCTCGAGGACGAGACTTATTTTGAGTGGTGTATTATGTAACGACCCGCTCCGCCCTAGAAGAACGCCGACTCAAACGGCGCAAGTGCAACGACTCGAACCCGTCTTGCTTGGCAAAATGACTCGCTTATGGCAAAGGAAATGGACTTGGCCCTTCAGGAGAATCCAGACTTAGACTTTCAAGGTGCGCTCGAAGTATCGCTCGGCCGATGCGATCATCGCTAAGGTGGGTGGCTCCGATGAACCTATCTTTGCTAGCCTAGACACATAATAATACGGACAATATTGCTAGAATCGTTAGACGATAATCTCTGCATGCTAACAAAATGACTCAACACACCTAGTTAAGAGAATAATCCTATCTTGTATGCTTGTGTAGAACATGGAAAAAAACTTAGAAAATTACGCGAACTCTCGTACCGCACTCCATGCTCGTGCAAACGCACAACATACACTTTGTGTAGATTTACTTATGCGTTCAATAACGAACGAAATGCTTGTCATTAGAATCATACCACAACTTGAAACAAGAAACAATGAATGGTTTACAACAATGAAACAGGAAGACTGTCGACATAGTCGTTCCGAGTAGAGTATGGAAATATTGAAAGGCTTCGGGACCGATGGGTCACCAAGGCGGTTCCCGTATAGGAAGTTGCATAATGTATGAATGAACGAATAAGTGAATAAATGAATCAATGAATGAATGAATGAATGCGTGAATGAATCAATGAATGAATGAACAAGTGAAAGAAAGAAAAGAATGAATGAATGAAGGGTAAGAAAGAAAAGAATGGTTAGCGACAGGTATGATGGGGACGTGCAACGGGGCTTGCTACCCGCGCTGCACGGACGCCGCCGCCACCCTGGTCGATAATGCATTATGGCTCACAGACAGCCTACGGCTCAAAGACAGCCGTTAAGTTAAAAATGACATAATAATACGAAATGGTCGCGAACAACTCGTGCACGAGTGACGGAACAAACGATTCCAAGGCAACGATCACGACATCGTGGCCGGCCTAGGCAGAATCATGGCTTACGGGCATCTTGTGTGCGAGCTCGGGCACACAAAAGACGTAAGGCCAAGTATTGCATAGACTATCAAGGTGTACCAGCCATCACGCTTGATAGATGTGAATACAAAGAAAAACATGTCCAAATGTCTTGTACAGCCATCGACTGGTGTATATAGATTAAGTTGGCTTGATTGCGGTAATTCGCGTGCGAGACCTTGCATTAAAACAAGTAAAATGACTAAGCTGAACATGCTATGTTACTGAATTGATGTATCTAAACGAACGTTTGAGTACAACACATCCTGACAACTTGAGTAAGCTGAACAACTATGGAACTGAACGAAACGCCTTCTGAATGGGCTTGAATATAACACATCTGAATGAACTAGAGTACTTTGTACAAATGAGTTAGAAATACGCCTACGATGCGCTACCACCTGAGGCAGGAACACGCCCTTGACACTTTTGAATACTTATGCAAACCTGTCAATTCATAATGCATAATATGTTGGCTAACTTGGTTTACTTTGGACAGGGACGATCATATGGTAAGTATGGTAAGTTGCGCATGTTTTACTTATGCGACACTTAAAAACGATAACATGGGATAGGCTTTAAATGTTATACCATGAAACTGATACTAAGGCAAGATTAGTAAGACAATAAATGATAGATGGTGCAAAAAAGTAGACTGAACGTGTTTGGTAATGATAGCGA
>JANAVB010029620.1:18220092-18325092 GCA_029216955.1 Iris pallida
CTGCGTAACGGCTTCGTGGTCGTGTGGGCTTTGACGGAATTCAAATTGGTCGCGTGTGCGCGACGAATTTGATGCGTATCCGTCAAAATTTCCCGTATCGTGCACTTTGCAAATTCTTCAATTACTTTATGCACGTTCGTCAGATCGAGACGAAACTTGCGTCAACAGAACCGTATCATTTTTTTGGTCCTGCATGCCAAGTTTGGTCCAAATCTGAGACAGTCGAATCGAACGTCGTTTTGCGGGCTCCATGGTCCCACTCAACGGACGATTTTGTGCACGGCCCGCCGGAATCCAACTTTGGACATACGGTTGGGTTCTTATCGGAAAAATGGATCCGTAGACATGTAGTTTGACGACTTTAGAGACCGTTGACTCTGGCATGCTTTTCGGTGCAAAGCGAGTCCAACGGCGGACATCGTTTTCGCCCAAAATTACCGTTTTGCCCCTGTGTCCAGAATTGGACTTATGGACAGAAAATCCTAGCTGATTTGATACTTCTGTACACGTTGGTGATATTTGTTTTATCATCCGACAATGTTTGTAGATATTTCTCTAGGTGTCACCATTAGTTAGTCAATTTCTATTTTTTCCGTAAATCGGAATTGGTACAACCTCATAGTTTAATACTTAGAGACTAGAGTTGATTCCCCTTTGACCAGGTTGACTATATTAACCAAAAGTCAACTATAGGTCAACCATTGGCTTAGTTGACCCGGACTGAACTAAAACTTGACTAGTTGACTTTAATTTGACTTTAGTTGACCTAGTGAACTTGTTGATTAGACTTTGACCTGGAAGGACCAAGAATTATCTAGAATGCACTGTAGATTACTTTTATTTCATGTTAGACTCTTTTGTGACTTGTGATTGCTCTAAATAGGACACTGTGACTCCAGTTGGACATCTACATTTATCAGCGGCTTGGATTACCATGCGAGTACATTCTCTGATCTTTTCATGCTTATTTGGATATGTACTCTTATTATAGACTAGTATACTTGATGCTGACACGACGTTCACACGGATCGGTACCCTATGGATCTTTTCATGCGATGTTATCCCCTCGGATACATCGAATATGTCATGTTTCATGTACTTTATCATGTTCATCATGTACTCAATGTATTTCACTTTTATCCATGTGCACTCATGTGTTATTCATGTACACTCATGACCATATGAGCCCCATGTATACAGTAGTTGTTATCTATGTGCAATAACATAACATGCTACGATCCTTGTGTATTGGTTGGGGGGCAGGGAGAGTGTAGTTGGTTATGTGATCATTATCCCCAGTAGTTATCCATGTGCATTCCATAGCTGTATTCATGTGCAACCCAAGCTGTTTACATAACCAATTCATGCTCTGATTCACGTAGAAGGTTATATTATTTATTTATCATATTATATCTCAGTTATATCTTCTCTCTTGTTGATTTCTCTTTACAGCGATTCATGTATAATTTTCTATAGCTTGCTTTATATGTCCATTCCTCATATGAACTGTTGTGAGAGATATGTGCTCGTTCCTGTCCTGATTGGACCCGTTGATAAAATTTTACAGGTACTTGGAGTTCACAGTTAGCCTAGAGGACACTGGTAGAGCTTGGAGTATTTACCTAAAGTTTGTTCATTTTCTTTATTGTTTGTCTTAGAGTTGTATTTGAAATCTTGTGTTTGTTTAATAGAACTATTTTACTATCACTCATGGTTCTCTCTCTTGTGGATTATCTTATCTATTTCATCGTGCTGTTATCTATCTTTAGAGTTGTGATTGAGATAGTATCCTTATGTATTTGTCCTCCGTATGGAGAGTATAGCATATTGTTTTAGATGTGATTATGACTTAGAAACAGCGTTCTACCACCGACACTGCGGCGTAGGCTGGACGTACCCACGTTTCGTGCCCTAACGCTAGGGTGCGGGTCATGACAGAAAATATAAGTTTTCTCAGAATTTTCTCTTTTGTCTCTCTCTTGATGTCCTTCTTCGGTTAAAAATAAGTCTATTTATAGACTAACCCTCTGTGAGTAAAAAGCAACAAAATTGGGTCTCTACGCAAGTAACTGTCACCCACGATTGAAAATCAACCTTTACGTGTGATGACACGTGTCCCATATAGAGTTGTGATCTCTACGCATGGTGACACGTGTCCCACAACTTCAACAATATAGGGAGAGCACGTACACACGTTCCTCGATAAGTGTGGCATGAAAGCCACATATGCAGACCACGTTCTCACATAGCCAGAAAAGATTGGGCGTAAAAATAACCCAAAATAAACTTCCTGCGTAAAGTAGCAGACTGGGCGTAAAATAACCCAAATATACTCCTACGTAAAGTGGCTGAAAAGTAGCCTTGAGCGTATAATTAGCTCAAATAAACTCTACGCACACGAAAGCCTTGAGCATAAAGACTCAAATAGCTTTCATGTGTAAAGGAAGTGGTCTCTTAAGCGTAAAGTAGCCTATCTGCACGCTAAACGACAAGTGTTGGATTTGGTGAAAAAATCTTCTCGGCTTCTGTGCAATGTTCTGTCAGAAAATCATACTGTCAGATCAATATCACGTGCATTAAATGCAGTCTGACAGCCTGTCGCCCTCGCGTAAAGTTTGAGGATAGCTTCTTACGTAAAAGAGCTCGCGTAGAATTTGAATCTAATTTAATAAAGTCCTTTAATGAGCCTTGCATAGAGTCTGCCTTTGCATAATGTTCTCAACTTCTTTGACTTGGTCTATTTTTATGCTTCTACACTGTCGAGGCCATGTTCTGAATCCGATTTTTGTCACAAAATCGATAGAAAGTGTGGCTTGCGAACTGCGGGCCATTGTCGTGAATAATCTTCTAGGGCAGTCCAAAATAGTAGATGACGTGATTTTTTATGAAGCTAATCACGTTCGACGTCTTAAACTCTGCCAATGGAACAGCTTCCGCCCATTTGGAGAAGTAATCAGTGATTGCAAGTATGAACCGATGCCCTCTAGACGACGGCGGGGTGATTAGCCCAATGATGTCCATTCCCCATGCTTCGAATGGCCAAGAGGCCACTATCAGATGCAAGAATTCAGATGGTAGATATATGAAATCTGTATGGATCTGGCAAGCCTTGCACTTCTTTGCATAATCAACTGCATCTGCGACCATTGTGGGCCAGTAATAACCCATCCGACGAAGACGATCTTGCAATTTTGGGACAGGTTGGTGAGCCCCATAAGTACAGTCATGAGCTTCATGTAGGGCTTCTTTGGCTTCTATATTCAGGCATCTTAGTAGTAGCCCATCGTAGGATCGTCGATATAACATTTCGTCTCCGTATCGTAGAAGAATCTGAGGGAGCGTCTTCTGATTGAAGTTGCTTCCTTCACATTCTCTGGTAGAATTCTATTAGTCTGTAAAGTCGATGAACGAACGTCTCCAGTCTTGTATGTCGTTGGTCATCTGGGCGGAGTAACTCATACCCAGTTGAAGATTGTTCCTGGGGCAGACTAGTTCATGGCCTATTATGTCGACTAGATGATGAATATTATTTGGAAGCGCCAAGGAAGTGGCGAGACCCGCTAGGGCATCGGCTTCGATATTTTGGAGCCTAGGAACGTGCTCTATAAAGAACCCCTCCAAGGTTGTAATAATGGCAATTGCTGTCTGATAATAGGGAATCAGGTCCTCGTTGCGAACCTCGTATGAACCTCGGATCTAGTTAACAACCAACTGCGAGTCACCATATGCTTTCAGGTACCTGATCCCCACTTCTTTTGCGAGTTGGAGCCCGACGACTAGAGCGTTATATTCGGCTACGTTGTTCGAACAAGGTTCTGTAAGAGAATACGTCCGAGTGACTACTAATCCCGAGGGAGAAATTAATGCCACCCCGACTCCAGCAACGATATTACCTTATGGCCCCGTTCTTCAAGCACCGTCGAAGAACATTTGCCAGATAGCGTCGTGCGAAGTCATGTTCGAGGCGACGACTTCATCAAGAATTTCTTCATAAATTCTGGTTGTTTCTGAGCCTGGATGAGATGCTAAGAAGTCAGCCAGGGCTTGACCTTTAATAGCCTTCTGCGGAACAAAAACCATGTCGTACGGGGATGATAGTATCGCCCAGGTGGCTAGACGAGAACTGAGTGCGCCTGGCTTGGTCATGAGAACCCTGAGGGGATTAACTTATGAAACAACATGGATGGTCTGTCCTGTCACATAGTGTCGTATTTTCTGAATATCAAACACTAAGGCAAGACACTCCTTCTCCACATCGGTGTACTTATGTTCCGGTCCTACCATCATCCGGCTGAGATAATAAATGGCTTGTTCATGTCCTGTATTATTATTCTGTGCTAGCAGAGCACCGAAGGAGTATTCCATCGCCCGTACATAGAGCATGAAGGGGTTTCCGGCTACCGGGGCTACCAGAACTGGCATATTCATCAGGTACTCCTTAATATCATCGAAGGCGCGCTGACATTCCTCGTTTCGTACAAAAGAGACACCTTTTCTTATGAGTTAGTGAAGGGTTGACATCGCCCTGAGAGGTTAGATATAAACCTTCTGATATAGGCTAGTCTTCCCTATGTCCGCGGAGTTCGCGGAGATTCCTTGGTGGACTCATCTCCAGGATTGCTTTTGTTTTGTCGGAATCTATAGGGATGCCCCAGGAAGTAATGACGAAACCCAAGAACTTTTCGCTGGACACCCCCAGGAAGGACTTGGTGGGATTCATCTTCAGGTTGTGTGCCCGCATGAGGTCGAACACTGTCCTCAAATCATATAAGTGGTCGTCTTTAGAGTGGCTCTTGACGACGATGTCGTCAACGTAACACTCCACCGTATTGCGCAAATGATCTCTGAAGATGACACTCATAGATCGTTGATATGTTGCACCGGCATTCTTCAGGCCAAAGGGCATGACCGTATAACAATATACACCGATCGACGTTCGAAATGACGTATGCTTCTCATCATCAGGAGACATCTTAATTTGATTGTATCCTGAAAAGCCATCCATAAAGGACATGCGCTCGAAGCCATACGTGTTATCGATCATTATGTCGGTAATCGGAAGAAGGAATTCATCCTTAGGGCACGCCACATTCAGATTGTGGAAATCGATACAAATTTGAATTTTTTCGTTCTTCTTGATGACTGGCACTATATTGGCTACCCAGTCTGGGTGCTGCTCTTCACGGATGAAACCGCTAGCTATAAGCTTGTTTACTTTTGCTTCAATAGAATTCATGATGTCTGGACGAAATCGCCGCTGCTATAGTTTGACTGGTTTTGCGTCTAGATAAATGTTGAGCTTATGAAGTGCATTCTCGGAGTTTAGCCCTAGCATGTCTTTATAGTCCCAGGCGAAGACATCGATGTATTCTCTGACGAGTTATAACAACGACTCCCACTCGTCATCTGTCAGGCTTTTACTGACGAAGATTAGCTTTGGAGAGGTTTTATCATCGAGGTTAACTTGCATAACCTCATCGTCAGTGGGAGGATCACGAAGTTCAAAACGTTTCTCCCATTATACATCTAGTTGCTGGACCCACGGCTCCAACTCAAGTGGTTCAAGTAGGTCTTCATCTTCCTCTTCGATATCAGCGGATGTCATGTTGACAGATAATGTCTGTCTGAATATATCTCCAATACTGCTATCGGAGTCGTAAATGGGTGACTCGGACGAATGAGAGTGCCACTCGTATTCTTCATCAGAACTTTCGGGCGTTGTTGGTGGAGTAACATACCCGAGGCCGCGTCTGGATTTAAGATAATGATCCTGAGGTTTCCCTGCCGGTGCTGGCGGCTGTAGAGGCAATCGCCGACCACTACCATAATTTAAACCTGGGGTAGCCTCCATGTCGTACCCCTGCTTTTGTATGAAGTATTTGGCTTGAGGACTATACAAGTAGAGTGGTAGTCTTCTAGTGTCGGGTCCGAGGTCGGACTCTGGTGGCGTAAAAGATTGAGGACCTTCTTTTCGGCCAAAGATGATTGTGTGATCCTGTCCTTTTCTGTCTGGGACCGGAAAGTAAGTGCCTTTTATGGGAGCAAGTTGATTTGGGGTATGGACGGTTGTCACCTGTGTGTGCAGGCTAACGTCTAGACAGTCCCGTGTGGCATACGTTAGATTAGGCTTATCATACTTAGAATAGTCTAACGACAGCCTCTTATTGATGAAATAAAGAATTTAATCCACAGGGATTACATAATCAGGAGAGGGGCTATCCACCTGTGCAACCAAGTATTTGGCGAGTTCTTCGTCCTCCTTAGTTACCCCCTGCGAGCTTAGAGGTCGGGATGCTGTCTTGGGCAACTTGACCACCAAGGGTTCCACTTGAGATATTGACTTGCCTGAGAGTGTTGGATCGACACTTGGCTGCTGGCTCGCCTTGGGAAGACGAATGACAATTGGTTCGGCAAGGGATTTTCTGTCTTCCGGTCGCCTTGGAGCAGATTTTGGCAATCGGATTACCATCGGTGTTATAGAGGGCCTTACGTCTTTCTGTTGCCTTTGATTGGACTTCGGCAGTCGGATCACCATTGGCCCTATGACAGGTTCTGGCTCCTGGTTGGATCTCGGGAGACGGATGACCATTGGTTCCAACTGTGTAGGTGTGGCAGGAGAACCGGGCACCTCTTTATGCAAGGTTGCGACAATGGGTACGGCCTTGCCCGGTTTACGGGCTTGGAGATGAATCCTCAAGGGTTCTTCTGGCCCTGTGATGACTTCTAGCTCGTTAGTTATATGTTTCCTGGATTCGTCATATAGACAAGCCTCCGAAGAGTAATAAGATTCAACCCCTTTAAAGGGATCAATGTCGACGAATTCAGTTTTCACGGAACCGTGCTTACTGACATACTTAAAACACTGGTGAAGGGTGGATGGCACGATCATATAGTCATGTATCCACGGACGTCCCAGGAGGATATTGTAGGAGGTGTTTGCATCTATGACATAGCAGGTAACTTCCGTCTTCAAGTCACCAATCTGACACTTTAACCGGATCTTCAATAGAGGATAGCTTCTTCCCGAGTTAAAACCGCTAATGGCAGTGTTGGTTGCTGCTAGCCGATGCATAGGGATGCCAAGGAGTTGGAGCAAGCTTTTCGGGATGATGCTTATTGACGAGCCAGGGTCGATATGCATCCGATCCACCTTGATGTCGCCTATGTATCCAGTGTAGTACAAGGGACGATCATGCAAGTTGGTCTTAATCAACATGTCCTGCGGAGTAAATATGATGTTGGGCATTATATCTGTGCTATCGTCGCCCTGAAGATCTGCTTGCAGGTCTTCCCTTGGAGGCTTGACCTGGGCTAAGTAGGCGTCAGCATTTTGGAGTGCTTCGCTTAATGCGACACGAAGATCCTTGGAGAGCCTTAGGAGCTCGTATAGCGATAACTTTGCTGGCGTATTAGCCAATTGTGCTAATATGTCAAAGTTGTAAGGTCTCTCCAGTCCCTGAGGTACATCATTGCGGAGTGGCCTGTCAAAGCGGGTTTCCTTTGTCTTGGACTTATCCGCCAGTGGAGGCTGAGATGGCCTTGGGACATCAGAGGGAGGCAACGTTGCTGGCTGAGGATCTTCGATTGAACTCTCCCGTGTGGGCTGGACTTGTGCTCCAGACCGGGTAACAACGGTTGCAGCTTCCTCAGCCTCGGCTAAAATTCTATGGCAGGATCTAGACTTTCTGTCCTTTTTCTTGCTGATAGGAGATGACACCCCCTGGGTAACTTCGGGCACCAAGTCTGGATGCACCCACATGGTCTCTCCTCACGATGTGGTGATGGGTACCAAACCAGATGTCTGGCTCCGGACAGGTGGAAGATTAGTAACCTCCATCGTTGTCCGGGGGACAGGTATGACCCCGTCTGGAGTGCTTGTTAGAGGGAAGTCGCCGAACTGAATAGATACCATGTTTGCCGCTATGGTAACCTCCTCAAAGTCTATCGATAAAGCTTTGGAGTCGATAAGACTCTAAATATACCGCTTCAATTGGAAGCAATCATGAGTGGCATAATGGACATAGCGGTGGAAGTGACAATACTTTGGGTCCTCTATTTCTGCTGCTCGGGGCTCGTGCCTTGGTGGAGGGAGCTGGATCCTACCCCTTGTAAGAGCATATGGAAGATAGGTTTGACATGACTGTCTTCAAATGAGTAGTTGATCTTGGGCCACGAACCTTCGGGCTTCTGAGTCGCATCAGTAACCATGGCCTGTTTGCCCTTATTGTCCCGGTTAGTTGTGGCGCCACTGTTGTTGTTACTGGAGGTGGAACCAGGATGTCAGTCCTTATCTTCTTCGTCCGGGATGTGTAATCCCAGCTGGTGAGCCTTCTTCAGTTTTGCCTCTGCATTGGTAGCACTTATGATGAAGGTCATCCAATCCCTGAACTGATCGTCACCCATCCAGAGGCTAATTGTAGAGAGCAGCTTCTTTTGGCAGATTTCAATCAAGGAGCTCTCGGGATTGTCTTAGGGCAATCTTATTGCAGTTTGGTGGAACCGCTCGATATAGTTCCTTGTTAGCTCCCTTTTCCCCTGAACGACGTCCATGAGAGACGACATCGTTACATCATGCCCCACCTCGTAAAATCTTTCCAGAAACATGTGTTTGAAGCCGTCAAAAGAATGAATGCAGTTGTCGGGAAGGTTGCGGTACCAGTCGAACGCGATCCCCTCCAATGCTCCGATGAATAATCGCGTGAGGATGGCATCACTATACGGCAAATGGTCGGTTGTAACCTCAAAGTAAGTCATGTACCGACTAGCATAGGTCTTTCCATCATAGAAATCGATATGGAACGGCTTGTACCGTGGTAGAAAAGGCACGTCTCTCCATGCAACGGGATATGGCTGCCGTATTCTGAGATCCCGAGAGGAGTCTCAGGCATTGAATATTGCTCGAAGCTCCTGGACTTCCCTCCTTGCCTCCTTGGCTTTATCTGCAGCTGAAGGAACGAATGCTGCTAAGGGATCATCACCCAAAGGAGGGGCGATCGTGTTGGAATTCGCATTGACTGCGGGTCCCAAGCTTGTTTGTCCAGGCGTCCTTGCTGGTTGAGTTGGCAAGGCAGCTTTGATCTCTCTACGGACTTGACCAAGGACAGGAGCATGGTTTCTAGCACTTCTAGGCGTTGTCGGTCAGAAGGTGCTTTATGATCATCGTCAGCCATAAAGACTGTCCTCACATGGGTAGAGGTAGAAGGGATTATGGCAGAGGTACTCTCGATGCCGTACCCTTGTACAGAGAAATCGTCAGGGAATGTCGGAATATCATCTTCGTCTAACTCGTAAGGGGTAATACCCCCTGGTAGGAAGCCGCATCGTCTTGGTGAGGGTGGTGGCCCTCAGGGAAATCCAAGTTTGTTGTACAGTTCTGGGGGACCTCTACCCTTGTATGTGCTTTTGGTACACCGGGTTGTCGTATATATTGAGGGTACTGCTACCTCCAGCTCCATCTACTCTCAAGGAGGCCGAAGGTGTACCCCGGATGCCGGAAGCTTCTTTTTGGATCGAGTGTCTAAATAGACAGCCCCTGTGGTTGTCGATGGGAACGCCCCAAATGAGGGTCTCCTTGCAATACTGGCCGAGATGGCCGGGCTGGAAGAGCCTGTCTTCTTTCTTCCCTTGCCAGGAGGAACCTTTTGAGTCGAATTACAGGAGGCAATAGGAAACTCCTCGTCCCCTGGAATTTCCACCTATTTCTTGAGTTATTGTCGGACAGGTGCTGGCTGCTGCAGTCGCTGGAAAACTGACTGCCGATCTTCAGATGCTGCTGATTTGTTGCAGCAGCAGTGGATGATGACTTGGGTGCAACGATGCCTCGAGAGGGACTTATTGCATGCCGATGCTGCCGTCTTGCGTTTGTGAGTAATCACGTCACGTAAGTCGGTAGGAAGCTGCTCTACCTTTGCACCAAACTTGTGAACTCGGGTATCCTGAGCGCACGGGTGCTTAGGTATCATGTTTGCTCCCTGATCCATGGCTAGTAAAAGTACTTTCTCTGGATCTTTAGAGGGAGACTTTAAAGACCAAGACCCATCCTATCCGTTAGACCTGGGGGACTAGACGCGGGTGGTTCTGTACAACTTTCCATCAGGAGCCCGTGTAAGAGTCAATGAGGTCTGCTAACAGTCAGCAACTTGGATAGTTGACTGGGCTGGTTGAGCCCGCACCGCCCTAGACTTTTTGACTTAGCGCTCGAAGGCGCATAGTAAAAAGAGTCCAGATTGATAAATTTCACATTCTCGATAGGCCATATGGCGTCGGGCCCGCATGAGAGGTGGTCGAACACAGAGCTTCTGACAGGGCCACATGACGCATCCTGTCTGAGGTCAGGATTGGTTATCGCATGGACCATCTTCTTACGGCTAGAGCTGGCTGCCGCATGGACCATCTTCCTGTGGCCAGAGTTGGCTGTCGCATGAGTTATCTGCCTATGGCCAGAGTTGGCTGTCGCATGAGTCGTCTGCCTGCGGCCAGAGTTTGCTGTTGCATGGATAGAGTACCCCTCTCTCTTATGCGACTTTTTCTTTGTTCGCATGGATTTCCCTTATGTTCCTAAAAACTCAGTATCGTAGTGTTTTCCTCTGCTTGATTTAGGGGCAGTGGGGTCCTCTGCGGTCGGAAGCAAAGCCGTAAGAGAACTATGGTCACCGTCTTGGGCTGCAGAAGGAGCTTCTTCGAGAACTTGGTCGGGGGCAACAGTTTTACGCACTGACGTCTTGTGAGTCCTCTTTGAGTTGGCTCGCTTCTAAGACGGGCTGGCGCTCCCATCATAGAGCAATTCTTCGAAGGCTTGTTGGTCAAAACGAACCACAAGCATCTGCTGTGTAGAGTCGAGCTTAGACGCGTCAGATTGCATCACCAACTTCTTATCGGAAGAGAAGGAAGTCTCTAGCAGAGTCGCCATCGTGTTTGCCATAAAAAATCAAAGACATGTATTACAGAACATTGAAATTGATTACAAACTCGCTTGTACAAAGAAAAGATTCTAGGAAACAATCTAAGTAAAATTGTTTAGTTTTGATTCTGGGGGTGACGGTGGAGGCTCGGGAAAGTACTATCAACTCTGCCTTACTCCGTGGACTATCTGATACAGTCTCTAGCTCGTGAAGAAATTGCTTTTTTTGAAGGTTGCCAGCCTTTTGCAGGGGAGTGGCACCCTGCTATTTATAATAAAATGTATGTTGGGCCGCATGGACGGCCTGCGGCAACGTGGCTGATTAGCACGCGAAGACCCGCTCTTTGGCTGCCATATGTCGATTTGTTGGGATTTTGTTGCAACAAATTTGGGTAGTTAAGGACTTGGTCAGATTGCCACTTATCCTGTCGCAGGGATTATTTTTAGCGGCATAGATCTCTCAGTTTTCGACCATGTGGGGCCGCATGAGCCTCATGCGGCTTAAGTCGTAAGCTTCCTTAATCCAGAGGTAGCTTAAGGATTTAAGCCGCATAGATTATGTATTTTGGTCGCGTAAAGCTCATGTGGCTTGGACCACAATTACTCTTGGCTGTATGAAGTTCGGAGACTTTGGGACCGCATATATCTGAGCCGCATAAAGTGCATGCGGCTTAGGTGATACTCCTTCTGGCCGCATGAAGGCGTACGGATCCTGCTTTTGGGCGACATCTCACGTCTTATCTTTTTGTCGAAGTGTCAGAGCTGTCATTTTTGTCATTTTTGCCAGGACTTGTCAGCTTTATCAGACGAATTGCTTCTCTTGGCCGCATATCTTCCTTCTGCAGCTGGTTGTCGACGGGCCGTATATGTCACTGAACCAGTCATGTAGCTTTCCTTTATGCGGACCTATTTGGCCCAAAGTACTTATGCGGCAATTTTTAATCCGCATGAACCCCATATTTTTCATGCTTCTACAAGTACATGTTGATATTATAGATTATTAAATGTTGAGATACTCCTATTGAGGACTAGACAACGTTTTACTGCCGATACTGCGGCGTAGGCTGGGCGTGACCCCATACTCGTGTCCGAACATCATGGTACGGGTCGTGACACATTTTTATAGTGGCCCATACATGTCAGACTTTGTAAATAGTACGATGTTGTGGTAGTACCTAGGTTTAGTCGTACTACTACGAGCCTACAATAGGATAGGATTTATGGATCTAGGAATAAAGAGCACTTAATCACGTATTAGGATCTTTTGGTAGATTTCAGGGATGACCACTGAGAATCTTACTTCGAACTCTGTTGAGCCTATTTTTATCTTGCTTTTGCTCACCTTGACTTTTGAATATATGTCCGTTTTCGAACCCAATTCTTGCATTAAGATGAGTTTTATGGACTAGAAAAAACAAGGGAGTAAAGTTGAGCTTATAACCATTCGGGTAAAGAAGAGAAGATGATTAGCCAAATCTTATACATGGAGGTTGAGAATTATTATTTTTGGTTATATTCAAAAAACTTTGAATTTTGACCAAGATAGTACATTGGGGCTTGAGGGTTTGTCGAAATAAGTATGAGAAAATAAACGGAAAGCCACAAGGAATTCAGAGAAACGAAACAAGGATTGCATGATCAAGCTGAAAATTACTTGTAGATGTGTATTATAATTTTGAAGATTAGAGGATAGTATTGTATGGACTTGCGACAAGAAAAATATTAAAAAGAACTTCTATATAATTCTTACCGTGGTAAGAGCCATTGAAGATGTTGAATTGTCTTTTCTTACTTGGGTAGTTAGAAAATGGCATGAGATACGATTATTCTACCAGGAATAGAATTTTGAATTTTTTATAAGGAATCAGTGAAGACAAAAAGGGATAGAAGAACTAGTTTTTTCTTTACAGGATTGATGACTAAGTATTGGATTATAGGTATTTCAAGGTTACAACTTATTTAGAGGATTTGACAAAAGCCAGAGAGTCGTACAAAACTTGGATCAATTGAGGTTGCTTAAATACGATAAAGGATAATTTTGAAAATAAATTTCTATGATATCATTGTTGGTGTTTTTGTCTTTGGACTAGAAAAGATAGTCCCACATCGGCTACACCAAATGGTGAGTATCTCAATATAATGCATTGCTTTTGTTGAGGTGTGCACATGAGGTGTAGTGGGGCAGAAGTTTGTGCCATGTGGGAGTATTTTCCTAGAAGGAAAAAGGATTAAATCCAACAAGGATGCAAGTTGATTTTTGTTGTGCGGACTCGGACTCGGACACGGACTCCAGGATGTCTCGTGCATGCACGGGAGTGTTCGTGGGGTAGGCGTGGACTGGCACACTTTTATGCTGATTGTGGGATGATCTAAAATATCAAACTCTATTTTTGAGTATTGGTATTTTAGTCCCACATCGGATAGGAGAAGAGGTGAAGTCTCAACTCCACTCTATAAATAGAGCCCCTTGGCCTCCTTTGAAATATGCACCAAGAAGAGAGTTAAGGGAGTCTGTAAAGTCCAGGAAGCCCGTTCAAGTCTCAAATATAGACTTACGAGCGTTCCAGAAGTTCTTCGTGAACTTGCTGGTTCCTGGGAGCAGATCGTATTGGAGCAAATCTTGCTTTGAGCAACGGTGATCTTAATCACCCCAGCAAGAACCTTTCCTCTTCTTCTTTCTTCTTTCTTCTCCTTCATCTGAGTTGTAACTCAGTTCTGTCCGTCTGCAACTGCGATTGCAAGGAAGAACGTGAGATTTATTTTCTGAACTCAGTTCTGTCCGTCAGCAACTGCGATTGCGAGGAAGAACGTGAGATTTTCTTTCTGATTATTGTTGCTTTTGTAATTAGACTTATATTGTAGTGTTCCTCCTGGATCTCGAGAATAATCAGAAGGTGAACGTTTGTTGAACCTCTGATCTCGACATCGAGTCTACCATCTTTGATCAAGCCCCGGGACTAACAATCTCAAAGCAAGATCCTTGTAGATGGAGAACTCTCATGCTTCTCTCATCGATACCAGCTTTAACAAGTTGGAGAAATTCGACGGAGAACGTTTCCAAATCTGGAAGAGGAAGGTCACCCTTAATCTTCAACTCGTAGACATAGACCATGTGTTGATTGAGGATGAACCGATAATTCTAGAAGGAGGAACTGCCGATGCTATTGCTGCTGCACTCGTCAAGCAGAGCAAATGGAAGAGAGAAAACAGCATATATAAACTGCTGATTCTCAATTCTATGGAAGACTCTCTGGCAGAGTCATATTCCAAGAAGGTAAAGGCCAAAGAGATCTGGGATTCTTTGGGTAAGCTATATGAAGATGATGATAACAGGTCCAAAATCTTCATCGTCGAGAAGTACCACAAGTGGCTCTTCGAAGACGAGATGACGATGCTACCTCAAGTGAAGGAATTCCTGAAGTTGCGCCAGAAGTTAGATGACGAGAAGATGCCCCTCGTCGACAAGTTTATCGTTGGAGGGATAGTCTCGAAACTTCCTGCTGGTTGGAGCAACTTCTATGCTAGAATGCATCGGAAGAAGCTGGACATTAGCTTGGAAGATCTTCTACAAGAGATCCACGTTGAGGAAGAAATGCGATCTCAACAGAAGATGGACTCTCTATCCAAACAACTGGCTAAGGCCAGCTTGGTGCAGACAAGAGAGCTCAAGGGAAAGCAGGTGGCTTCTCATCACAAGAAGAAGAACTCCACTAATCTAAAAGTGAACGGTCCTTCGTTCAAGCAACAGAAGTCCAAGTCCCACGTGACTTGCTTCAACTGTGACAAGAATGGCCACTACATGAGTGAATGCAAATCCAAGCCAAAACCAAAATAGCAGGTATAGCTAAACTTGGTTATTTTGATTACTTAACTTGGTTGCTATTGTTGCACAGGTTGAGTTATCTAGCGTGGTAGCTAACTAGTGGTATGACACTAGTGCATCTGACCACGTGTGCTCTCAAAGGAGCTAGCTGTTCACCAAGGACGAGTCATGTTATGACGAAGGTCTCGATGGCGAACATATATCTAGCAGAAGTTCTGAAGATCGAGACAGTGGTTATTAACCACCGACAAGGACACTGGAATGCGTGTTGTACGTACCAGAGATTTTTCGGCGATCTGATCTCAGAAAGTCTGTTATCTGATACAGACTTGAAAGATGGACATTCGTACTAGCCAGATGGTAATTTATTGGTAAGGAACATGCTTCGAAAAGATGTTCGGTGCTGAAGGAATGTTTGAACTTCTGCTGATGGTTGAGTGGACTAAGAGTTGTTCTATGACAGAAGTAGACTCAAGCTGTCCTACCGGGACCTTATCTTCAGAATATGGGGGTAAGGAGGTGGAGAAGTTTAAGGTCTGTGCAGATACAAGACTGTTGGGAAGTTGCTCAGACGATTGAACTAAAGTACTGATCATCTGGAGTTAGTACACTCAGATATCTGTGACTTTTATCAATTCTCCATAGAGGTCGGTTCGAAGTGTTTCTCAAGTACACGTTCGTATGACTTCTCAAGTAGAAGGATGCAACATTCGAGTAGTTCAGAGACTTCAGGGCTGAAGCTGAACGTTAAACCGATCTACAACTACTCAGAAGTGATCGAGATGTAGAGTAGAGGTCTCATGAATTTGTATCGTTCTGCAAAGAACATAGAATCATCAATGAGACTAATGCTCCATATTTTTCTTAATCTAACGGGATAGCAGAGAGGAAGAACAGAACGTTGACAGAAATGATAAACTCAATACTGCTAACTATGGGTCTTCCTAAATGCTAATGGGGAGAAGCTGCATGGACGACCACTTTTATTCTAAATAGAGTGCCGTATGCAACTTCGGACGTAACTCCTCATGAACACTGGTTCAAAGTCAGACCTAACTTGAATGTCATTCGAGTGTGGGGGTCTCTGACTTATGTGAAGCTCCCAGATCTGAAGATTCAGAAGCTGGGGACTAGGACTATGAAGATGATCTTCTTGGGGTATGCCAAGAAGAGTAATGCTCGGAGATTTCTTGTTATTGAGTCAAATCATATCATCGAATCTCGTAAAGACAATTTACAAGGCACAAGAATATTGTTCTTACGGATAAACCGGAGAACAATAAGGGTGCGCAGGAAACTGAAGTTTTCAATAAAGAAGTAGTCCAAGAAGATGTTGTTGTTGAAATAACGGTTGAACCAGAACTCGCTGAGCCATCGTCGAAGCGAGCGAGGAGGCCGAAGAACTTCGGAGATGACTTCATCACCTATCATGTGGAAGCAGATCCGCTTACCTATGATGAGACGATAAAGACCAGAGATGATGTTTTCTGGAAGGAGGCAATTGACAATAAAATTGATTCCATCACCTCAAATAACACTTGGGTGTTGGTTGATCTTCCTGAAGGAGCGAAACCCATCGGATGCAAATGGATCTTCAAGAAGAAGATGAAAGCAGATGGAACTATTGACAAGTTCAAGGCCAGGTTAGTGGCCAAAGAGTTTTCTCAGAAGCAGGGGATCGACTACTTTGATATGTATGCTCCAGTAGCCCGGATGACCACCATCAGAATGTTGATTGCTCTCGCAGTGATACATGAGATGGTGATACATCAGATGGATGTGAAAACGACATTCCTGAATGGTGAGCTGACCGAAGAGATCTACGTGCAACAACCAGAAGGGTTTGTCGTCAAAGGTCTTGAAGACAAAGTCTGCAAGTTGATAAAATCTCTGTACGGTTTAAAGCAAGCTCCCAAAATGTGGCATGAGAAGTTTGACAAAGTCATAAGGTCAAATGGCTACAGGGTCAGTGAAACAGACAAGTGCGTCTATTCGAAGTTTGCTGACGGAAGAGGAGTCATCGTTTGTCTATACGTGGACGACATGCTAATCCAAGGTACGGATATAAGCTGTGTCACGGAGACAAAGAAGTTCCTCTCGACGAAGTTCAGTATGAAGGACTTGGAAGATGCTGATGTTATCTTAGGACTCAAGATCATCCGGACAGACACTGGACTAGCGCTGTCACAGTCTCATTATGTTGAAAAGATGATCACTCGTTACGGGTATCAGGATCTTCCAGGGATCGATACGCCGTACAAGTGTGATCTGAAACTGAAGCCTAATTCAAGGAAAAGCGTCAAGCAGCTGGAGTATGCAAGCGTAATCAAAAGTTTGATGTATGCTACTACTGCCACAAGGCCTGACATAGCTTTTGCTGTGAGAATACTGAGTCGTTTTACGAGCAACCTAGGCATTGAGTACTGGAAAGCTGTAAAACGGGTTATGAGATATCTCAAGAAGACTCAGACATATGCACTGTACTACAGCGAAGATCTGCCGGTAGTGGAAGGCTTCAGTGATGCCAGCCGGTGCTCAGAAGTGGAGAGTGAGAGGTCCACAGGTGGATACATTTTCACAATGGGTGCAGCTGCTATATCGTAGAAATCGAAGAAGCAGACAATGCTCTCGCGGTCATCTATGGAATCTGAGTTTTTACACTTGATACCGCAGCTGATAAAGCAGAGTGGCTTCGGGAGCTCATGTATGATCTTCCAGTGGTTGGGACGCAGATATCGGCAATTCTGATATACTATGACAACTAGGCGACTGCAGCGGTGGCATCGAATGATCTCTTCAACGAGAAGAAGAGAACTGTGCGGTTGAAGCATAGGGCAGTGAACGATCTCATCAAGGGAGGTGTCATTGCAGTGATTGATGTTCAGAGTCAGAAGAACCTGGCGGATCCGTTCACCAAGGGCCTCAAGCGCTAGCTGGTCGATGATACAGCTTGTAAAATAGGCTTGAAGGCATTCTGATATTGTGTTATTAGAATCCTACCATAAAGTTTTATGCTATTAGTTCAAAGAGAAATCTACTAGGCATCTAGCTTTTGGTTCAAGGGAGGACTATTAACTAGAAGAATATCAGGAACGGTGGATACTTGTCCTTCGTGACATGGAGAGGTTACGGACCTACAACCACTGTTGTCTACTGTTGTTTTCTGCAGAAAACAGATCCTGTGGAAAGGTTGGCTTAAATGCCTTAATGAGTTCTCAGGTAGATTGAATGCCTGGAGTGCTTTACAGGAAGCACGGTAGTGCAGCACTACAAGGAGTGTAACTCTATGCTACAGTGAGGTGACTTCACCATGAGGTTCCCAGTTAGGGGTAATGCCTCGGCTTTGCAAGCCAAGTCATAGCGGAGTAGCACCACAAATAGGCAGGTAGCCTAATGCTGTATGATAATCGTAATAAAGAGAGGTAGACAGCACTACAAAGAGGATGATGTCCTCATGTTACAGTGGCATGACACCACGAAAAGGTACCAGGTAGGGTAAAGCCTCGGCTTTGCAAGCTATGTCATAGCGGCATAACACTGCACGGAAGCGCAAGGCTTCATGCTGGGTAGTTTGGCACTACAAAGAGGCTTGTGACCTCATGCTACAGTAGTATGACACTACGATGAGGTACCCAGGTGGGGTAAAGCCTCGGTTTTAAGCCATGTCATAGCGGCGTAGCACCGCAAAGAAGTGTAATGCTTCAAGCCATGACTCTTTATAAAGAACTCACCTATAGTGTATGGACAGAGATATCAGGCCGTCTCTTGAGGGTAAACTTGTAGACGTCCAAAAATTATACACTGAAACCAGGCTGGCACAAGGCCTTCAATGTGCAGCCAGAAGCACAGTTGATGTCATTATGTGAGTAGGAAGAATTACAGTTATGATGCAGAATTCAAGGCTTAGTCCATTCTTGTATCATGCTGTTATTTAACCTATGCGGGAAGATTCAAGTCGTAGCGACATCTCTCCTAATGCATGATGGGCAGTCACTGTGGGGAACGCTCAACCTATATATTGAGATATGTGGGAGATTGTTGGTGTTTTTGCCTTTGGACTAGAAAAGATAGTCCCACATCGGCTACACCAAATGGTGAGTATCTCAATATAATGCATTGCTTGTGTTGAGGTGTGTACATGAGGTGTAGTGGGGCACAAGTTTGTGCCATGTGGGAGTATTTTTCTAGAAAGAAAAATAATTAAATCCAACAAGGATGCAAGTTAATTTTTGTTGTGCGGACTCGGACTCGGACACGCACTCCAAGATGTCTCGTGCATGCACGGAAGTGTTTGGGGGGTAGGCATGGACTGGCACACTTCTATGCTGATTGTGGGATGATCTAAAATATCAAACTCTATTTTTGAGTATTGGTATTTTAGTCCCACAACGGATAGGAGAAGAGGTGAAGTCTCAACTCCACTCTATAAATAGAGCCCCTTGGCCTCCTTTGAAAGATGCACCAAAAAGAGAGTTAAGGGAGTCTATAAATTCCAGGAAGCCCGTTCAAGTCTCAAATATTGACTTACGAGCGTTCCAGAAGTTCTTCGTGAACTTGCTGGTTCCTGGAAGCAGATCGTGTTGGGGCGAATCTTGCTTTGAGCAACGGTGATCTTAATCACCCCAGCAAGAACCTTTCCTCTTCTTCTTTCTTCTTTCTTCTCCTTCATCTGAGTTGTAACTCAGTTCTGTCCGTCTGCAACTGCGATTGCAAGGAAGAACGTGAGATTTATTTTCTGAACTCAGTTCTGTCCGTCAGCAACTGCGATTGCGAGGAAGAACATGAGATTTTCTTTCTGATTATTGTTGCTTTTGTAATTAGAATTATATTGTAGTGTTCCTCCTGGATCTCGAGAATAATCAAAAGGTGAACGTTTGTTGAACCTCTGATCTCGACATCGAGTCTACCATCTTTGATCAAGCCCCGGGACTAACAATCGTTATTAGAAAATTTTAATGACAATGGAGTTAGCATTATTGGATGATAAGAGTGATAGAAATTTTTTAAAAGACTCTGACAAATTCAGATATGAAAGTCTAGAAGAATTTACGTGGATACCAAATAGATAAAAAATATTAATGATGAAGATTAGGCGACAAATCCAGCAGTAGTTGATAATTAGTGACTTGGAGTCACGAAGTGGGTTTGGTGAAGGAGAGTTTGATTATTAAAAAAAAGTGAACACCTTGGAGGTTGAATTTTTTTTGCTTTTGTTGATTGTGGACATGTGCAAGAAAAGGAAAAGACGACAACTTCGTTATGACCAGATGAGTAAGAGCAAATTTCTATCCTCATTTTCTTCATCTTGTTATCTCTGTCCTACATACATCCATCAAACTACCTCATATCTAAACCTGTTAGCTACATTTTAAAATTTCTTGAATTTTCGTATCACTTTACTTGGGAAAAGCCGAGGAAAGTATCATATCGTCTAGCTCGAAAAAGACAGAATTTATTATCATGTGGTGACCCTAGTAGGAATATAGAATATTGGACATTGAGATAGAATTAATGGAAGAAGGATATGACTGAGAATGGAAACAAAATCAAGGGACCGGTAATATCAATTTGAAAATAATTATGTTTAAAAATTATTCCAAGTACGGAATATTTCATGTAAGAAAGAGCGTATGAGGATTACAAGAAAGAATAATGGTGGATTATACATTAAATAGTGAGTCGTATTCTTAGAACTGATGAGAATATTCAAGGACGACTTGATTTTGAGAGAATTTAGATATTTTTAAGTTACTAACTCTTGAGATATTTTATCATCGAATTAAGGCTAAGATACTGAATTTAGGAATCCAAAATACATGAAAAAAAGATTATAACTACATGCAGTGATGATACGAATTATAAAGGATTGGTAGGAGAATGACTAAGAACTGGTAGAACACGAAACATTTTGAATAACAAATAATTGAGAAACTTTTGATGGATTTCCAAATTTTAGGAAGGATAATATTCGAAGGTATAAGATTAAAAAAATGTGAAGGTTGATTTTATATAGTGGTGGTGGCATTAGATTTGAGTAATACAAGGAGTATAAATTTGAACCATGATCAATTTTTTTATAAAACCCGATTCAAAGATTTCAGACCCAAATTAAAACAAGGCGGAGAAATTTAGAATTTTAAGGATGGCTGAGTCCGAAAATGGATTACGAAAACAAGGGAGTAAAAGATTGAGGACTTATGAACAGAAACGGATTGCTTGGAATAATGGTCAACATACTTTATAATAGTCGTAGAAGGGCTTGATTTTAATGATCAAAGGATTATGAATTTTTTGGGTGGGGAAAAGATGATCAGGTAAACTTTGTAATAGTAGCGGTAGAGTGGGATGATTACCAAGATTTTTGCCTTACAATTCCCATCCTCCGATTTTTCTAACCTTGGAAAAGTAATTGATTCTCTATTTTCAAAATCATCCTTTGAATTATAATATTGCAAAATATTGACCCTATTGATCTCGACTATATGATATTTGGTTATCTTCTTTCTCATGCCAACATTTTGATTCTTGTTGGTACCTAAATAATTTTAATTCTTATCATATTTAGATTTCAATCCTATTATCTCTTGTGCTTAAAACTTTGATTAAATTCTTAATAACGTCTAAGTTCTATTCTAATCATGATTATATTTCATACTATTCTTGATTATGCCTAAATTTTTATGTTTGGTCATGCCTAAATAATTTTGCATGACTAGGCGATTTGATTTCCAATGATCGTGACTATATGTATTGATTTTATCCCTAAATTATGCCTAAAATTTTGATCTTCGATCACGTCAATGTGACTTCGATCACGACTACATGATTTCGATTATATACTTAGTCGTGCCAAAATTTTAATTTTGATCATGCTTGAATAAATTTTCTTTTCATGCCTAAATTTCGATTCTATAGTTGCTAGTGCATAGATTTTATTCTTAATCATGTCTAGGTTTTAAAAAAAAAATTCGTAGCTTTATCCTAGATCATGCCTGAGTGATTTTAAATCATTTCCAAATTCTTAATCACCTCTGAGCTTTGACTGTTATTCCTGACTTAAGTAATCTTGTCATTAGATTTTCGATCGTGCCTATAAGACTTTGACTTCGAATCTTGATCGTGCCAAAATTTTATCTTTGGTCATGCCTAAGTTTTGATTTTGATTGTGCCTGTGCGACTTTCAATTTGATTTTCATCAAGCCTAGACTCTACTGATCATTCTATACTCAAATTTTGATTCTTTCTTCGGTTTTACTAGTCGTGACTGAGATTGTGCCTAGATAACTTAAAAAATTGTTTCTTAATCATGCCTAAATGATTTTGACCTGATTTCAATTTTATTCTTGATCGTGCCAGCATCATTTGCTCATACGTAAATAATTTGGATTTGATTCTTCTTGACCATGCCAAAACATATCATTCTTTGTGATTGTGCCTAAGATATTTTGACTATGCTCTCCATCATGTTTGAATCTTCCGTTGAATACGTCAATCTTAAATTTCGATGACGAAATTACTTTTAAGGTGGGCAGATTTGTAACCCCTATTTTCAGAAATTTTGAATTTATAAATTTTTTGTCCATTTTCTTGAATTTTTGTAAGTTATGAATGTTTACTTTTATTTAAAGAAAAAGATTGTCAAAATATTATTTGTAAATAAATATTCTTTTATTATTGTTAATATTTTATTTTACATCCTATATGTTTATATTAATTTATGAGTTATTCTATTTAACCTTTCTTTCGTATTGGGCTAAAGTCCATTTCAGCCTTAATATTAATTTATTTTAGCCTACCAAGCTTGGACTTGGATTGCGGGCTACTAGCTAATATTTATTTCTCAATTTCTTTTGTACTAATTATTATTGGATCGGATTTTCGAGTATATAAAAATATCTAGGTTTATATGATATTCATATTTTAATTGGACTTATTTTTGGGCTTGATTACTATTTGGCTATTGGCCTAATCTTTCGAGGAAGAGCTTCTTGGAAGTTTCTTCTCACATGCTTGGGAGCATGTCTTTACCTACATATAGTAGGCTATTCCCATTCCTTAACCACAACATTCCTCAATACTTTCCAAGTGTCCGTGCATCGTGTCCGTGTCTACCATCTTATTCCATTATGTTACATTTATATTTCATACTTTTCCCGTGTCTGACACACCAGACACATCCCACAAATTCCAATCACCTCCGTATCCGTGTCGACAATCCGACACGGACACACCCACACAAAACACCCTATGCTCCAACTCCTCCTCTGACTCCGGCCACCTTCCCCTCACCACGACACACACCACCCACGCATTTTGTCGAACCCGCGTGTCTCTAGCCATATCTGGGCCTCTCGATTACCGCTCAACCATCGCCTATGGTGGGCCAGCCATGTGCTTCTATATCCAGATCCGCCTCGACGATCACCCGACTACTCCGGCCACCCTTGTCCAAGTGTTCGACCATCGCTACCACCATACCACCACCACCAGTATCAACGCCGCGCCGACCTCTTCCTCCATCCTCGATCGCCTCGTCGGCAACTGCCACCCACAGCCTCCTTGAACCCCTAGCAGGACGCCTCTGCCTCCCAGGACCGCCCTTTTTTCCTATATCTGGAATAACACACGCATGTCACGATGACTCGCTCCAGAATAATTGGATACGAGTTGGACACGCCCAGCCTTCGTTGGGACACAACGAAGTAAGCTGTACAAGTCTAAGAAAAACTCCAACAGATACGATAAAACAAAACATAACAACTTCTATAACGTTCCCAGAACAGATCACCACAAACCACTAATTCCTTTAATACAACTATACAAAACCATTCAGAGACAAATCCGATAAAGAATACAACTTATGGAATCCTCACAATACAATTATCTAAAAATAAATCACTAGACAAAAATCTAAGAAAGGAAACTAAATCCTTGTAGTTCCTAAGTCAAGAGTCATAACTCCATCCTGCGCAGCTAAGGCTTCGGGCTCTAGCCCAAAAAAAGATGGATAAGATCCCCAATATCACCTGCAACATATCCAATTAGGAGTAGAGCAAGATACAATCTATGATAATAAAACAAGTACAACATGATGAACAAGAAAAGAGACAATGAAACATGATGAACATGAAACTATAATACGTAAACTGTTACTATAAAACAAGAGATCATGACATATGAATATTTGAAATAGCTACTAGAGTATGTGACCAGCTGGGGTAAGAACATGAAGCACAATTAATGGTCTGGCTTAGAATTCCATGTACACGATGTGAGACCTAAGCTATCATGCATTGCCTAACTAGCGTTTGGCTTTGATCACATATCCGTAGTATTTACCCATCCCCAGATACAAGTAAAGAATCATGAACTAGAGCACAATACCATGTCGTGTAACAATGTGTCCAGTATGACAAAGAACATGACATGAAGTAAATGAGTCAAAACCGTAGAAGTACTTGCCTTGCTCTGGAAGATCGAGAATAGAAAAGCATAAATCTCTATGTCCACCTAGAATGAGTACAAGTTGGTTAGGTTCTAAAAACAAAGACATTAGCTAACTAAATTATTTTCTAACCAATAAACTTGCTAGCCATTAACTTTAATTAACATAATCTTAGCAAACTATATTTACATATAATTAGCAAGAAGATAATATACTATATGTGGAAATATTTGGTAGTTAAAATAATATTAGAAAACTTTAGCAAGAGAATATATATATATATATATATATATATATATATATATATATATATATATATATATATATATATATATATATATATATATATATAAACTAGCTAAAATTAACTAACTAATATTTACTAGTTAAATCGCATAATGCTAACTAGATAGTAATGAGAACAAAATATTCTATTAAAGCTAAAACAGTAGTTGTTTTTGGAAATATTTTACATTGATCAAAATACTGTTTAGCAACCTTTTAAAATAAGTCAATGATAACAATTATTAGCAATAACAAACCCAACTTAAAATGTAATAACCCAGCCCACTGCTGCTATTAATAATTCTATCTTCCCTAACCTAAATCACTTACAGCCCACACCTAGGTAAGCCCAACTCGGCCTGACCCAAATTCTTAAATCTGATTTCTTTATCCTAATTTGACCCCAGGCCTGTTGGCCTAGCTTGACTGTCATAATTATCTTTCTTTTCTTTATCCAAAAAGCAACCCACCAAATAATATTGTTGCAACCAATTCAAAACTTATAATTTTGCAAAACAACCCAAGCACAAGCCGGTCCTAGCACAATTGCTACTACAGAATCTTTTCTTTCCAATTCCCTGACAACCCAATATTAATACAAGCCCGACTCAACACCCTTAACCCGACCCGGCTCATCACAAAACCTAGCCTTATAACCTAACTCTCTTTCTTACCGCTCATTTCCTTACAGCCGCATAGGAAATCCAACCTAGCCCTACGCTTCTTCGCTACCGCTTCCAGTAAACCCTAACCTTAATATTTCCTTCACTTCCTCACCGGCTATATGTGAAACCTTAATCCTAGTTCAGAAATCCCTCCCATGGCCGCAGCTCTACATACTTCCCCTTCACATCTCTTCTTCTCCACACGATCTAGAAAACCTTATATATTTTTTTTTCTCTTTTCTCATACCAGCCACCACAGAAAACCCTAGCCCTAAACCCTTTGTAGCTCCCCTTCCCAAATTTTTTGAAATATTTTATTATTATTTATTTTATTTGAATGGTGATTTTTAGATTTTATAAATAATTAATTAGTTAATTATTATGGTAGATGAATTTAGCCATGGTTAGGAATTGGAGTACAAGGTGACTAAAAATTATGGCACGGATAGTGCAATGACGTGCTTTGACTAGTGTATTAGCCCTGGTAGGGAAGGCCGAGCCATATTGACGTCCTAACTAGGAAAACCAGGCCAAGTTGTGACTTAACCCTTACCAAAGATTTTATTTAATATTTAATTATATTATTGAGTTTTAGGGAACCCGGTTGTACCGAACCTGTCCAGGTTGGGCCCAAGTCAAATCCAAGCCAGGTAGACATGTTTGGTAAGTGCAAGTATTTTTGTATATATTTTTAGGAATTTTCAATTATTTTCTAAGAATATTTGTTGTAGGTAGATTATAGGTATTATCATTATTAAATAGTGTTTTAAAAAGTTTGTATGATCTTCTGGAGCCAGATGAGTAGTGTGCATGTTGTATCATCAGAAATGACTTTTGGGCTATTTAATTGTCATTAGGATTTTTATTATCATTAATATTACCTTGTTGTTATTAAATGATAAACGATTTATATTTATTAAATCATTTATTATATAAATGATATGTATATTTTTTTATTTTTATATATAAATGATATGTATATATGTGAGTATGTATATAGCAATATATATTATATACGTGTGTATGTATATATATATATATATATATATATATATATATATATATATATATATATATATATATATGTATGTATAAAGGTACATGTATATATGTAGATATATATATTTATGTATGCTAATAAAAGAGAACCCCATACCAAAACCCCCACAGCACAATAGTGAAGGGATTACCAAGCCCAAAGCCAAGGGCCCACCCGAGTAGCTCTCTCAATTCCCAGCCCCAAGCTAACCCGACCACTGTTCGATTCAGCACAGCGCCTATATAGGTATCGAGAACGGAGAGAGAGAATCATCTCTCAAACCCTAACCTCAACCTAAGCGCCACGCTGCCCCTATCCCCCGTGCGCGCGTGCGGTCTCCACGCCGTCGCCATGACGGCCGGCTGCTGGCTGGAGGCAACAACAAGCCGCACCAAGCAACAGCAGCAGTTTCAGCATTGAAGGCAACTTCGTGACAAAATTTCCCCATGATGCTCGATCATTTTACGAGCTATCTTTTCAGGTAAGACCCCGATCTATACACCTTCGTTTTCCTTTATTTAGTTTTAATTTAGATGAACTGGATTGCTCGATGAATTGACGCAAAGTCGAGGGCATTATCGTTCAAAAACAGAACGTATGACAGTCCATATACCTATATTCGTACCTAGTTTCCAGGAAACCTGTTCAATATTTTGTAATCTAATTAAACATACTTGAAGACAACATGTAGGGCTTCATAACCTAATTTGTAGTTGCAAATTTTATCAACTGTGCACGAAGAAATCAGTTTACAAAGTTCAAAAAAATAGGATTAAAATAGTTTTCAAAACTTTGAAATTTATCGATACGACGTACGTCCCGCCAAACCGGGTGACGTGGTTGCGCACCGTAAGCATCGAAAGACACGTACGGATATTACGGACGTGTGTGCTTTGACGGAATTCAAATTGGTTGCGTGTGCGCGACGAATTTGATGCGTATCCGTCAAAATTCACCGTATCGATCTCTGTACAAATTTTCTTATTACTTTGTGCACGTTCGTCAGATTGAGACGAAACTTGCGCCAACAGGACCGTATCGTTTTTCTGGTCCTGTACGCCAAGTTTGGTCCCATTCTGAGGCAGTTGATCGGACCACCGTTTTGCGGGTCCCACGGTCCGACTCAACAGACAATTTTGTGTACGGCCCGCCGAAATCCAACTTTGGATATACAGTTTGTTTGCAAAAATAAAAGTGTTCTTTTTTATTTCACAAACTTTGTAAGAAGATGATAATTGAATTCTGGGAAAGTACAACTATAGGAATCCGATCTGAAGAGGATCGCTTTATCCCTTGGACGATGTGAACTTTGAAGACGGTAGCCTCTGAAGAAAGCAGCAACACTTGGACAAGAACTCCTGATCTCTCTGATGATCGTGAATGATCTGATCTTTGTAATGAAGGACTTGAAACTCTATTTATAGAGTTCTGGAAAATAACTAATTAGTAGTTATTTCTGGATTACACAGGTTGGATTGTGCAGGCATTGGACTGCGCAGACAGCGAACTGCGCTGGCAATTACTTGATTGTGGCTCAACTGTATTAGACGCGTGGCATTGTTTGATTGAAATGCGTATGGTCGTGTACAGACGGTTGCCACGTGGTGAGCAATTGATGGCATGTAGGCCACGTATAAAATGTCAGTTATCTTAATGGATTGTGCCACTAGAACTGCGCTAGCTTCAGACTGCGCTGGGATCGAACTGCACTGCAAAGGATCTGACAGACTGCGCTTCGGTTGGGCTGGCCGACTGCGCTGGGAGTTGACAGCTGGACCGCGCTAACAGCTGTCCTAGAATGCGGCGTGGCTCGAGAAACGAACAGACTCCTCGCTTTTTGGGTTGTCATTTGTCAGAAAATCTAATTTTGTGTCAGGTAATGATGACGTTGCCACGTCAGCTAGCGCGCTTGGATGTTAGCGCGGTTCGGCCTCGCGCAGTTGATTTGTTGCGCAGTCTGTCTCCTGCGCAATTCATTTGAAGGGTGCACAATTTGATTTTAATCACTTTTTTGATGGGTGCAACTTAATTTTTAGGACCTACAAGACCCCTTTCAAAGTTTTCAAAATTTGAAAATATTCAAAGTTTTGAAATACTTTGAATTTCGAATTTAAAATCAAGTTGCGCAAGTGGCGCTTTGACTGCGCGTTTGGAGGAATCAGCTCTGACTTTTATGGTGCAATCTGAGGTGATTGTTACACTTCTGAAAACTATAAATAGTTTCCATTCTCATTCTGTCAAGCTTTACTTGCTTTCGATTTTCTGAAGAGATAAAAGATTCCCTCCTACTTCGACTTTCTTCTTCTTCTTTCTGCCGTCAATTGCAATGGCACCCAAGCGTACAACTACTGAGAAGGGCAAGGCCCCCGCCGAGCCTTCGACTCGGGTTGCGCCCCGAAACTCTCGTCATGAAATTGGCCACCCAGCGCTGCAAGGTAGATGACAAACTCGATCGAAACCCCTTTTTAGGGTTCTTGACATTTTCGAACCTTCATACCTTTCTCTTTTTAGAGATTGATGGTATTGCGCCGCCCTGTTTAGGGTTTTGGTTGCACACACAATAGTTTTCATTTTTATAAAAACTATACTCTTGCGCAATCGGTTGGAAAGCGCTGGGAGATGTTCAGCACAATCCATCGATTTGCGCAAGTAGGTTGAGCCAGCGTAAACTGATGCCTTGTGCAAGTGGTTTAGCGCAACCTGATATCTTATGCAAGTGGATGTGTTGGCACAATTGGATACTTTGCGCATGTGGGATGCATTGGCGCAATCTGATGCTTTACACATAGCACAATTTGGTGAACTCTTTTTAAAAAAACTTTGTAATTTTGCATGTACTGATCTTTATCTCTTTATTTGATGCAGTTAACCTCAGGAAAGATCCCAATTATGAGGTCTTTGTAGGGACTTTGTCTGAACCTGAGTTCAAGTAGGATCTTTTCCATGTGACATATCCTCAATATGCCTTGCCATCATCTTGGCAAGCCATCCTGATGGCACAAGATAATGAAACTCTGTTGAGTCTAATGAACGGGCAGCCACTCCAAACTGTCGATGCCGTCATCCACAAGAAGCCTCTGTTTCTGCTCGGTGAGGCTCTTGACAAGAGCTCTCATCCTAGGCCTCGTATGGAACAGAGACTTTTTCAAATGGGTGAGAAGATAATACTTCTATCGGAGATTTCCAGATGCCTTCCCCTGTCTCGTTATGCTTTTGCGAGTTATCCCAGGTGGATGGAATGGGATAAAACTCCACTTCAGCAAGCCCGAATAGAGAATATTTGTGTAAAGAAGGGGCCAAACAACAAAGACATGTTCTACAGTTCCTCTGAGCGTTACAGCACCCTGCTCAGAGGGCTGAAACCCGGTTGCATCCCACCAAAAAACTCTTCCCTGCTGCTACCAGTCAGAACTATGATATTCACAAATGAGTTTGCGAAGGTTGAGGGAAGGTATCCAGATCAAGATCTCCGGCTAACTGGTCTTGTGAATCCGGATAACAAGAGGTGGAGACGTATAGCCAATTGGATATTGGCTCAATTTGAAGACAGGATCAAGGAGATTGAGCTGTACCAAGCGGTGTATGCCACCGTTTATGGTTTTCTGCCTAATCCGCATCTATTCCTTGCATTGGCGGAGAGATACAACTACAGGACGTGGACTTTTATGACGCCATACGAAGAGATCGGATTGGCTTTACACGAGATGAAGTACATCTCCAGCCTGCCAATGGGGGATATCCCCTATGAAGAATTTGTCCCTACCAATGATGAGTTGGACAAATTACGGCAAGAGAATGCTGACATGGTGGCTGTCTTTGAAGAGCTGCTATGCCACTACAAGATCTATTCCTTGTACTACAAGAGTGGTACATCTGGCACCTGTTACTCAACGAAATGGTTGCCATATTTCTTCCTCAACCATATCATGGAAAAGAAGACCAAGGAACATGACAACTGCAAACCCACCTTCTTCAGACCACTTAGCGATAGCGAAGTGATAAAGTTGATGGAAGAGAACAAGGATATGGATATCAAGATCGAGGATGATCTTGTATATCCTTCTTTCAAGGAAGGAGATATTATTGAAAGTTACATGAGGATGGGCTACAGGCCCATGTCGAAGGAAGCCCAGCTGGCGGGTTTCCTCACTTATTGGCTTCGACGATACGTCGTCCCTGGAGCCAGCGCCGTCGATCGCTTTCATCGCGGCGTGCTGTTTGCTGCTGTCCGCTTAGTATTTGGCTACCGGATGGATCTATTGTCAGCGATGACTTGTAGAGTGAATGCTGGCCTCCGCCTTTTTGTCGATCAAATGCTTCGAGGAAAGGGCGAGAAAGGAAGCTTTCCTCGGCTGGAGCTACCATACACATATCTGTTTGGATGGCTGTTTCTGCACTATCCTTCAATGATGAACCTCGATATGGGGGTGGTGAGCGATAACTTTTTGAGGAGATTCTCCAAAAGCAAGTGGATATATACCACTCTAAGAGATTGTAGGCGCGCTCTGAATCTTGGAAAGGGATGGAACTTCTATTGCGTTCCCTCTCCAGCTGGCTACGAGCATATGTCCACCAACCTTGTCGACTCTGGGAGAGCACAGCCTCTTGGCCACACAATTTTCAACTGGTTGAAGACGATCCGGCCATCTCACTTGGTGTACCGGTTTGAAGACGAATGCTATCTGGAACCTTATCTTCCGAGCCGTTTTGTATGCCAATTCGGTTATGACCAATTCCTTGTAGGCAATGCCATAATATGCCTACAGGGAAAAGGTTATCTGATCGATGGAGCTCAGGCTTGGTCTTACTATAATGCTCGGGACACGAGGACGATGTTCTCGATGCTGCTAAAGAGCGATCATGGTCCTCGCATGTTATATACATATTCACTCTTCTATATACCGGCGAACACTTTTGCTAAGAATTTCAGTCTAGTAGACATTTTTGCGACTGCGACGCGATTAAAGAAGGGAGCATCTGTTGTGTTGGCTCCTACTAATGATGAAGAGGATGAGCCAGTTGATGCACCGCTGGAAGCTTCGAGGAAAGCCAAATTCCCTGAAGAAGTCAACGAGCCGCTACGTGTCTCCTTAAAGGTTGTTAGATCTCCAATCAAGGAGAGGAAGAAGAGGAAGGGGGAAGAACCTTCTTCTCCGGTTTTTAAGAGGAAGCTTGTCTTAGAATCCTCAGAAAGGGTCACTACACGGTCGTAATCTCGACAGCAGGCTGAGTCGACTCAGAGAGAAGAGGCGACAACTCCGACCTTTCTTCAAAGACAAGTAGATGTTGTAGATGTAGAGAGTCCGGAGAGACCTTTACGTAGAAAGAAGATAGTTTTCAGGAGGAAAGTGGCCACTCCTCCAAGACCTATCCCGTCATCGGTCGTGACCAGTGCTATCGCCGGAGTCATGATATCATCTCCTACACCTGCCCTTGAACCCAGGCAGGAAGCTTTCAGGCCAGAGAGAAGGTACGAGGTTGTAGAGACCAAGAAGGAAATCACAGAGACAACAGATGAGGCTGCGAAGCCAAATGAGCCAGAAACATCTCCCGAAGCACCGCAATCTCCAACACTTGCAACAGAAACCGCCCACCTTCCAGCTTCTCCTCGATCACTACATGCTGAAGAAGATCGATTAATGATCGATGCTCTGAATGACTGTGACTTCGGCCTCCATGATGATATAGATCCGGTTGCCTCAAGTGATAGCGAAGAAGCACAAGAAGAGAGTACAAGTGATGAAGATACATCAGCAGAGGCTGTTGATGACACTCTGAATCCAGAACAGGATGCTGATGTACATGCATCCCCAGAGAAGAATATGGTTAACGAAGTAGCACTGGAGGGAGCTACTATCACCCATCAAGGAGGTATTGGTGTTGACTGATATTAATACCCTTCTTTTATGGATTAAATGGCTGATATCTTAATTTTTATCTATACAAAAATTCAACTTTCTTCGATTCCTCCAATATGCACTGATATAGTGCAAATAAAGGCGATAGCCAGCAGTAGCCGTCTTTTATTAGGTGGCTCTGAAGCGGGTAGTAGCCAGGCGGTAATGTCTGAAGCTACTTCTGCGAGGCTACAACCCATGTCAGTAGATGACAAACTTGTCACTGGACCCAGCAATGGTAAGATTGTCCTTACTTGTGATCCTTTTCGATAGTTGCTAATGACATCAAATTGATGGAGTTTATTTAATTTCGCACAGGAACGTCTGGGAGGAGCGACCGCTCTACCATGGCTCCTTTGTCCAAAGAGACCTCAACTCACGTTCAAGAAGCTGAACATCCACCTGTACAGGCACCTGATGCTTCGACGTCCATGGGAGTAGCTGCTACATCCGGTGCAATAGCTACTAAAACATTTATAATTGGCTCCTTCACCAACCTTTTCCTCAATTCATTGGGACCCTTAGTAGAAAGGGTAATGGAGAAAGAAGATGTTGGTTTCATCACTGTTAGAGGCCCAACCTCTTATCTGATTAGTGCCATCCGAAATCAAGGTGATGAAGCTCAAGCTATTTATCTTGAACACATACTGAATGAGCTGGAGGAATCAGTTAAGATCTACAAAGAACTTAATCGGGGAGAGGTGGAACCCTTGGTACATGCTGAGTTTGAGAGGATATCTCGAGAGGCTGCAGTTACGAAAGCTGATTTCCAGGTTTTCTTGGACACTTTCGCTGCCAAGTCTTCAGAGTACTACTCCCAGAAGGAAATAATAGCATCTGCTGCTGGGAAGAAGGAAAAGAAAGTTGCTGAGCTGAAAGCAGAGTTCGATCGACTTCAAGAAGAGTTGAGAATTGTTCAACTTGCTCTGGAAGAAGAGACAACTCAACATCAAGCTGCAGTCCAGCAACTGGACATTCTGACCCACGAAAGAAATGAGTATGTAAGGACTCATCAAGCTGAAATCTTCCGCCGACTAGTAACCTTGCCGTCTTTTGATGATAAATCTGGAATGGAAGAAGCTAGAAGGCGGGTGATGGATTCTCGTGATGAGCGGCTTCAAACTTTAAAGCAGCAGATGGCTAGTTTGATGACCCCACCAGCTGAATAGGAAGACTTTTATATCTTCTGTTTTGTGAGATATCTTTTTGTAATGCCTTTTAACTTTGATCAATAAAAAGACATTTTCTTTGTGGCTCTATTATTTATTGTATATCTCATTCGAATATAAATAATAGCGATAGAAAATATATTCAGAGGTCCGGGATATGATATATTTCTTGATTTAGAAAATAATAATATTCATTATATCTGCTCAGAGGTAATGTGGACATGGCAGAATTTAATTTGTTGAGTATCATTATTTCAGTAGACAACTTAATCAACGGTAACAAATACATGAAAAGTTACTGATGTGAATGAAATGGATGGAATGAACAGGTGAATCGTCAAAAATGTGTGAACGAAATGACTCGTCGGAATGAACGGATGGACCGTCAAATGAATAGAATGAACGGATGAACCGTCGGATAGATAAAATGAACGGATGAACCTTCAGATAGATGGAATGAACGGATGAACCATCGAATAGATGGAATGAACGGGCGAACCGTCGGATAGATGGTATGAACGGATGAACCGTCGGATAGATGGAATAAACGGGCGAACCGTCGAATAGATGTAGTAAACGGGCGAACCGTCGGATAGATGGAATGAACGGGCGAACCGTCGAATAGATATAGTGAACGGGCGAACCGTAGGATGAATGTAGTGAACGGGCGAACCATCGGATGAATGGGTGAACCGTCGGATGAATGGATGAACGGCTGAACCGTCGGATGAATGGATGAACGGGTGAACCGTCAGATGAATGGATAAATGGGTGAACCGTCAGATGAATGGGATGAACGGGCGAACCGTCGAATGAATGGATGAACGGGTGAACCATCGGATGAATGTAATGAACGGGCAAACCGTCGAATGAATGTGTCGCTTCGTTGTTTCACGAATCTCTGTCTATGAATAGAACAGAAGATTAGATGGGATGATCACTTCCACTTTTCAACATAAATATGTCGTCTGCAAATGCATCCAAGAAGGTTGAGATCGCCCCGAAGGTTGAAGCGGGCACTGAGGAACGTCCAATCGGGCTGGCCCAGCCAAAACAGACAGAGACGGGCGAAGGTTCGTCTGCACCCAAGCCGCCAAGGGACATCTTGGACTTCCTACTTGAACCAGGGACGACGGAGGATGAAAAAGCCATGAGGATGGCTGCTTGTAAGTTCCTGGTGGGTTCGAGCAAGGATGTTCTCGGCTCTTTTGTCGATTATATTTTTGAAAAGGACGGCAGTGGTCCTCGTCCTGTCTATAAGAAGGACGATAGCGATCCTCATCCATGATATTATATAACATCGTTTATGATGAAATAAAATCAACCTTTATTTATGAACTGTCTGATCATATTTACATAAAATCCCTGTTACATTCATACATAGTATTTCTTAAGGAATTTACCATTGATGGGCATCATTGCAACTCGACCGTCTAGCTCGGAAAGTTGATAGGCTCCATTTGAGAAGACTTTGCTTACGATATATGGACCTTCCCACTTTACATCGAACTTGCCCTTGCTCATATGAGTCATAGTCATAGGATGTTTGACGGTTAGAACTAGTTCTCCTTTCTGAAAGACTCTGACTTTAACTTTGCGGTTGAAAGTCTTCGAGATGCGGGCTTGGTATAACTCAATATGCTGTTGAGCCAATAACCTTTTCTCGTCGAGTGCTTCTAATTCCTGAAGTCGAAGGATATCATTGTTCTCTGTAGTGAGCTCGTTGGCGATGGCAATCCGCAGGGATGAGATCTGAAGTTCCAAAGGTAGAACTGCTTCACAACCGTACACCAGAGAAAAAGGTGTACAGCCTGTGGGGTTGTGGACCGTAGTATGGTAGGCCCATAGACATTCTTCAAGCTTTTTACTCCAGTTCCGTTTGTTAGTAGATACAAACTTCTTAAGGAGCTTGATGATAGTCTTGTTGAATGCTTCAGCTAAACCATTAGCAGCAGGATTGTAAGCTGTCGAAGCGACATTGTCAATTCGATGATCGTCACAAAACCTGGTAAACTTTTGACTGACGAACTGGGGTCCATTGTCATGAATGATTCGTCGAGGTACACCAAATCTATAGATGACATGGTGTTTGACGAAGTTGATGACACTACTGGTCTTGACTTCAGCCAGAGGTATAGCTTCAGTCCATTTGGAGAAGTAGTCGGTTATTGCTAGTATGAACCGATGTCCTCTAGAAGAATGAGGCTTGATGGGACCTATAATATCCATGCCCCAAGCTTCAAAAGGCCAGGAAGCCGCAGTCGGATGAAGGAATTCCGACGGTTGATGGATAAAATACGCATGGTTTGACAAGCTTAACATTTCCTTACATATTCGATGGCATCAGATACCAAAGAGGGCCAGTAGTAACCCATGCATCGGATACGATCTTGTAGTTTAGGACCAGGTTGATGTGCTCCGCAAACACCGTCGTGAGCTTCATGCAATACTTGCTTCGCTTCATCACCAGCAAGACAGCGCAAGAGTAGACCGTCATAAGTCCGTCGATAGAGAGTCTTGGTGTTCTGATTATAGTAGAACCGGAGAGACCGCCGACGAATACTCGTAGCCTCCTTGGGATCTTCAAGGAGTATATCATGAACCACGAAGTCGATGAAAGGAGTTCTCCAATCTTCACTGATAACATTAGCTTCAGTAAGATTACTGAACTCAATATTACGATTGCTTTTTATGTAGAACAATTCTCGATTAGAGACAACCACCACTTGCTGTCTTTTGATAGGGATGGCTAAGACTACTGCAAGATTGGCCAAAGCATCTGCCTCAGTATTGCAAGCTCGACGGACATATTCGATGAAGAAGGCTTTAAATGATGTAGCCATACTGATTGCCGCTTCATGATAAGGCACTAGATCTTGATGACGAACTTCATAGGTTCCTCTAACCTGGTTAACAACTAGTTTGGAGTCACCATAGACTTCAAAATATTCGACGTCTAGTTGTTTTGCTAATTGAAGGCCAATGAGTAGAGTATTGTATTCTGCTACGTTGTTGGAGCAAGATTCATCTAGGGAGTAGGCTCTTTGGATAGTTGACCCATCTGGAGAAATAAGAACAACTCCAACTCCTGCGACAATGGTACCATTTGGTCCGATCCTGGATGCACCGTCGAAGAACAGACGCCAAGTAGGAAATTCTTCAGAGATCATATTTGATTCCAATGTCTCGTCTGGAATTTCATCATAAAGTTTAGATGTCTCTGGTATAGGATGAGCTGCTAAAAAATCTGCCCGCGCTTGACCTTTAACAGATTTTTGAGGAACATATACCACGTAATATTGGGCTAGTAGAATGGCCCACGTAGCTAACCGAGAATTGAGTGTGCTAGGCTTCTTCATTAATACCTGAAGAGGATTAACTCGGGAAATGACGTGAATAGTTTGGCCGATGATGTAATGCCTCATCTTTTGAACAGCAAACATAAAAGCTAAGCATTCTTTTTTGACCGGACTATATCGGTGTTCGACACCAATCATAGTACAACTGAGATAATAGATGGCCTGTTCATGACCTTCTTTGTTCTTTTAGGCAAGTAGAGCACCCAATGAATGATCCATAGCACGAACATACATTAAGAATGGTATGCCCGAGATCGGTGGCACCAAAACCGGTGGGTTCATGAGATATCGCTTTATGTCATCGAATGCTTGTTGACATTCTTCGGTCCAAATAAAAGATACACCATTCTTCATTAGCTGAGTAAATGGTCTGCAGCGTCCAGACAGATTCGAAATGAACCTCCTGATGTATGCAAGTCGACCTTGGAATCCTCGTAGCTCTTTTAGGTTGCGTGGAGGACGCATCTCTTGAATGGCTTTGATCTTCTCGGGATCTACGTGTATACCCTTAGAGGTAATGACGAAGCCAAAAAATTTGCCACTAGAGACACCCAAAAATGACTTGGTGGGATTCATTTTGAGTTGATGTTGGCGCATGAGATTAAAGATAGTTCTTAAATCCTGGATGTGATCTTCCTTTAGACGACTCTTGACGGCAATATCGTCGACAAAACATTCAACAGTCTTGCGAAGATGATCTCGAAAGATGGTACTCATAGCTCGTTGGTGAGTTGGACCCGCATTCTTGAGACCAAATGGCATCATACTATAGCAATAGACTCCGCGAAGAGCGCGAAAAGAAGTATATTTTTCATCTTCAGGATTCATCCGAATTTGATTATATCCGAAGAATCCATCCATGAAGGATATCCTTTCAAACCCACAAGTGTTGTCGATCATGACATCTGTGACAAGGAGAGGAAACTCATCTTTTGGACATACTTCGTTAAGATCTCAGAAGTCGATGCAGACTCGAACTTTGCCAATTTTCTTCAAGACTGGAACAACATTGGCTACCCAATCTGGATATTGTTCTTCTCGGATAAAGCCACAAGCGATGAGCTTCTTAACTTTATCATCGATTGCGTCCATCATTTCTGGCTTGAATCGCCTTTGATGTTGTTTGACCAGCTTTGCATTAGGCAAGATATTCAATTTGTGAGTAGTAACTTTGGGATCTAAACCTGGCATGTCTTCATAACTCCAAGCAAAGACATCAATATATTCTCGAATAAGAAGAATTAATTCTTGTTTATCTGCCTCTGGAAGGTTCTTGCTAATAAATATTGGACGAGGTGACCCGCTTTCTCCTACATCAATTTGAACTAATTGATCTTCAGTAGGAGGTTCTCGTTGTTCGAATTGGAGTTTCCATTGGGTATCCATTCGTTGAGCCCAAGGATCTGTTTCAGGACTTTCTTCGATGTCTTCATCATAACCTTCTGGAAGTTCGGTGGAGACCATGTTAGAAGATACAATCAGCCGATGAACCTGACCAATGCTGGTATCAGAATCCCATGATCTGGAATCAGAAGAATTAGAGCACTCCTCACTATCGAATTCGGAGACTGCTGGAGATAAGACTGGAGGTGAAGCATATCCGAGACCTCTTTTTGTCCTGCTATAGTATATCTCTGATTCTCCTTTCGGAACAACCGTACGGATAGGAGTTCTTCTACCCTTACTGTAGTTGAGGCTATTCTTGAAGTCATAACCCATCTTTTGGATGATGTCTTTTGATTGTTGACTATAACGACGAAGTTGGAGACATCCTGTATCGTTACTTTTGCTATCATCCGTATAGCTGAATTTTTGTTCTGGCCCTTTACTAAAAAGTATTGGACTTTCGCCTCTTTTTTGAGAAGGGACAACAAAGTATGAATCATCTGGGTGTTCGAGTAAGACTTCTGTTTGAAGAGACTGTACGACTCCTATTGTAAATGACTGAAAGCTATCTAACATATCCAAATAGTACTTAGCATGATAAATGACATCAGTATACTGGAAAGGAGATGCTTTTTCATTGATTTGTACATCTGTATTTACAACAGGACCTTTAGCCTTAGCAGACTTGGTCAGATTAATTACAAGAGGGGGAGAAGAACGTGGAGGAGGATTGGACTTGTTACGACGGAGGTCAATAACAAGTGGCTCAGAGGAGGTGAGCTCCCTTTTATCCTTGTTATGAGATAAATTAATAACAAGTGGCTCAGAAGAGGTGAGCTGCCTTTTATCCTTGTTACGACGTAGGTCGATAACAAGTTGCTCAAAAGAGGTGAGCTCCCTTTGATTTTGACCACCATCAGTTGGTTGTTTCTGGACTGGCAAGTGAATAGCCAGTAGTTTAGAGGACTGAGGATGAGAAACACGTCCTTTAACAGGTATGATGAGGGTGTCATTGGGCACTGCTTCTTGTTCTTCTTCAGTGTCCAGAGCCAGTACTACCTTCATGAACTCATCTTTATACATGCGAGCATCATTACAATATGCTTCGACACCTTTAAAGGGGGTAAAGGTCTGCAACCTCTTTTTGAACCTCTCCATTGTCATCAACATATTTGAAACATTGATGGAGAGTCAAAGGAACAATGTTATGTTCATGCAAGAATGGTCTCCCCAAAAGAGCATTGTAAGAGCAACCATGGTTGTCTATAATGTAGAAGGTCACCTTTGTGCGAAGATTGCCTATTTGGAGTTTTGGGCGAATCTTGCCCAGAGGCTCACTTCTTCCTTGGTTGAACCCCAGGATGGTGGTGATTGTACCAGAAAGACTATGTACTGGGATCTTCAGTGCATCTAACATTGTCTTCGGTATGATGCTGAGTGCTGACCCTGGATATATCAGAATACGATCAACTTTCATCGAGTCAACATATCCTGTATAGTATAGAGGACGGTCATGCCTATTGTCTTCCATCAGCATATCATCCTGTGTGAAGGTAATATTTGGAAATAACTCCAACACACTGTGACAATAGAGGCAAGAGACAGGCTATGCTTTCGACTTTTTTAGAAGGGTTAGACAAGTTTCTGCCTGTATTAGAGCTTCACTCAGAGTTTTTTGAGTCTCTTTGGAGAGGCACAAGAGCTCAAAGATTGACAGCTTGGCCGGTGTATTGGCTAGTTGAGCCAAGATATCAAAGTTATATGGCTTCTCAAGTCTAGAAAGAGATGACTTCTTCAAAGGTTTGTTAAAGCGGACTTGTTGTTTGCTTTTGTCGGCTGCTGTCAATTTGGAAGGAATGGGTTCTACAACCGGTGAGGATGCAGAAGGGATGTCCTCAGCAGAGACTGGTTGCACTGGAGCAGACTCAGAAGAAGATTTTCAGGAACTTTTTGTAGGTAGGCTTTCCCTGACCTGGTGCCCAGCATGATTTCCTCTTCAACTATGGAGTCAAAAGACGCCATATTGCAGATCTTTGTTCTGCCCTTAGAGCGGTCTTTTTGCTTAGAAGGAGCCTCGAAGTCAGAAACAAGATCCGAGTGGATCCACATAATCTCGCCATTATCAAGAGATAAGGGGACGAGACCTTCACTTCGTGGAGGAGGGAGATTCTCGATCTCGAGAGTAGCCTTGGAGATAGGGATGACACCATACTGCACCATCTGTGGAGGGAAGTTACCGAACTGTACTGAGACCATGTTCGCGATAACAGTCTTCTCATCTTGTTGAAGAGTGACGAAACTAGCGTTGACTAGCTCTTGAATTTTTCCTTTGAGCACGTAACATGCTCGAGTAGGATGCCCGATGAACCTGTGATAAACACAGTATTTGGGATGATCAGTCTTACCGACCTCGTCGGGCTTCTTCGGGTCTGGAGTTGGAGTTTATTGCTTTTGATTAAGCAATCAAAGATGCTCACGGTGTCAATCTCGTCAAAGGAGTACTCTACTTTCGGACGAGGTTCCCTTAGTGGAGGGGCAGAAGGAGTAGAAGTAGAAGTAGGTGGAGCCACGTTGACGACCAGAGATTCTTTGTTCTTCAAGTTAATGTTCAAAGTTTCTTTACCCTTGCGGTTGTTCTGGCGATTACCGCTACCAGATGTATGGTGTTCATCCCGGTCGGGGTTAGACATGTGTACCCCCAACTGCTTGAACTTGTCAGCGCTAACTTCAGCTACTTTAGTGTTGACAATGAATGATGGCCAGTCTTGAAATTGAGTTGACCCTGTCCACATGCTGATGATAGACAAGAGATTTGCCTTGCAGGTATCTATAGTGACAGCGGCCGGAGTTCCAGGAGGCATCTTTAATGCTTCTCGGTAGAATCTTTCAATGAAACTCTTAGCGGTTTTATTATTTCTTTGTTTGATCTTGTTGAGGGCCGACATAGTCATGTCATTGATTCCCTCATAGAATCGCTCCAAGAAGATTTGTTTAAGACCCGAAAAAGAAGTGATACAGCCATTAGGCAAGCTTCTGTACCAATCGTATGCCATACCGGCTAAACAACCGACGAACACCCTGGTAAGAAGAGCGTCATTTGGCTGAAGTTGAATAGTCATTACCTCAAAGTGGTTAATGAACTGACTTGGAGAAGTGCTGCCGGCAAACAGCAAAATTATAGAGATTTTGTACTTTGGAGGAAATGGAACTTCTTTCCACTCAACTGGATAGGGTTGTTTGATCCCCAATCTCTGTAAGTTGTCCTTCTCTTTGAAGGCCTCGAATTTAGTGCACAAGAGTTTGACAGCTTCATTAGCATCCTCCGATGACGCGGAAGGAGCAAGCTGAGTGTTAGGAGGAGGAACAGCATGGTAAGTGCTACCCCCAGCTCCTGACTGACTGGGTGTGGGTTGAATTTGTACAGGAGATATTTGAGGAGATACTACCCCCAGACCTGCATTGACAGGCTCCGATGATGCTATAATCTCTGGATTTGCAACAGGTATGGTCGGTGGTACTGTATGTTGGGCCACGATTATAGAATGCATACTCGCGACCATTTCAGCCATGGTCTTCAGCTTGTCCTCAAGTGCAGCTATTCGTTGTTCTTGATTTGCTGAACTGGAAGCATCTGGGTCTTCAGTGACAACGTATGCTGTCACTTCTCTAGGTACAATAAAAGACACTATCTGTTCAGAACTTTTGCTGTATGCATCATAATGAGAGAAGGAATCATCTCCTGAATAAGAAGTAGGAAGATAACCATAAGGATCTTGGAGAAGATTCCTATGACCGATTGTGTCTCGGCTTCGGGATCGGGTTTGTCGAAATACTCCTTCAGAAGATTCTTGGAGTAAATCTAAGTACCGCTGGCTAGGCCTGCAAGGTTTGCCGTGCTTGGAGCACTTTCTACCCCCAGTGTCTCGAGAAGCCATATTGACGGAAGAATACAACACTTCGTCTTCATCTTCTGATAATGGTTCAGGAGTTGAAAAATTCAGACGATCGAAGACAGATCGTTTTGTTGTCTGGCAACAGCACTGGATGACAACCTTGTGATTACAATGGTGTTCAAGTGGTTAAACTGGAGCTGTCGAGATATTGTCCCACTTTTGCTTGAGGTGCTCTCGGAGATCAGGAACAATGATGGGACGAGAAGAAGTCTGAAGGATATGTTCTTTGACTACATTCGGAACATGGTTCCGGTTCTTCAAATGTTTTGTCCCATGAGTATATAGAGAAGTACTCACTTCATTAGCATAGGTATCAGGATTTTTCATCCTGGAAGTTTGCCTCTGATGCAGGTTCATCTTCGGCATTGGCTGCTTGCGTTTTACCGAAGTTGATGTAGACCAAGGTCTATTAAGATAATCCCGTAGATCAGCAAACTCACCTCCAGGGGTTTCTGTCTGAGATACCAGTAATTTCCTTTGTTTTGAGCGGGATATTCGGAGAGTTGGAAGATCTTGGAATTCCGCTACCGGAGTAGGAAGAATACCTCTTTGATCAGTACATTTTCCTTTGGCAGGGAGAGAAGAGCTCTTGTTTGAGAGAGTTCTTGTGCTGATTGGTGCCGAGGCACGTTCAGATTGATCTTCTACGGTAAAAATTAGAGAAGACTGAGAAAAGACCAAAGGAACTTTTCCCTTGTTTTGTGAAGAAGGGTTGGCTAAAACGTATTTCCCTCTGTTGTCTTCCAAGTCATAGAACGAAGAAGTTCGAGAAAAGACCAACGGGCCTTTTTCTTTTTTATGAGGAGGAGGAGGAACAGTCAACAGACTATCCCCAGTAGATTGCGCTGGAGCAACAGGGTACTTGGGAAGAGGAGCAGAGTTTTTCCCTTGCTGTGAGAAGAAGGGAGATTAGCCAAAGGGCCATCCCTATTAGACTGTGCTGGAACAACTTGCGCAGAGGTTGAAGTAGAAATAGGCGCATTGGCTGATTGCGTATGGGAAGCTTTGACAAATGGCCTTTTGGCCACAGAAACTGTAGTTTGCGCAGCAAGAGTTCTGGCTTCAGTGGATTGCGCAGGAGGGAAGGAGGTCAACAACTGCGCCAGGGAGAGAGGAGTCTTAGACTTTGCCATAGCAGCATTGGAAGTGGCTTACACGATAGCAAGTGGAGCAGTACACTACGCAGGAGCTTTGGCTTGTACTTTGGTAGTGCGGGTGGTGTTTTATGCGGGAGCAGAAGTGGCCAGTGGCTCCTTAGCAGCAGAGACAACAGGTTGCACAGATGATTGCGCAGAGGACTACGCAGAAGACTTTGGAGTCCACACTGAACGAACCTTGCTCTTGGCAGAGGTTGCAGTGCGACGAGTAGCCCCGGAGTTGATCATCGTCTCGTAGGCAGTCTGGTTGACCTTTACAACCAGCGTCTTCTGTGTCTTTCCGATGGACGCAACATCACATTGATTTGTCACTTCCTCGTCGGAGGAGAAAGTCGTCCCCAGCAGAGTCGCCATTTTGTTTGCAAAAACAAAAGTATTCTTTTTATTTTACAAACTTTGTAAGAAGATTATAATTAAATTCTGGGAAAGTACAACTATAGGAATTCGATCTGAAGACGATCGCTTTATCCCTTGGACGATGTGAACTTTGAAGACGGTAGCCTCTGAAGAAAGCAGCAGTACTTGGACAAGAACTCCTGATCTCTCTGATGATCATGAACGATCTGATCTTTGTAATGAAGGACTTGAAACTCTATTTATAGAGTTCTGGAAAATAACTAATTAGTAGTTATTCTGGATTGCGCATGTTGGATTGTGCAGGCATTGGACTGCGCAGACAGCGAACTGCGCTGGCAGTTACTCGATCGTGGCTCAACTGTATTAGACGCGTGGCATTGTTTGATTGAAATGTGCATGGTCGTGTACAGACGGTTGCCACATGGTGAGCAATTGATGGCATATAGGCCACGTATAAAATGTCAGTTATCTTGATGGATTGTGCTACTAGAACTGCGCTAGCTTCAGACTGCGCTGGGATCGAACTGCGCTGTAAAGGATCTGGCAGACTGCGCTTCGGTTGGGCTGGCCGACTGCGCTGGGAGTTGACAGCTGGACCGCGCTAACAGCTGTCCTAGAATGCAATACGGTTCGAGAAACGAACAGACTCCTCGCTTTTCGGGCTGTCAGTTGTCAGAAAATTTGATTTTGTGTCAGATAATGATGACGTTGCCACGTCAGCTAGCGCGCTTGGATGTTAGCGAGGTTCGGCCTCGCGCAGTTGATTTGTTGCGCAGTCTGTCTCCTGCGCAATTCATTTGAAGGGTGCACAATTTGATTTTCATCGCTTTTTTGATGGGTGCAACTTGATTTTTAGGACCTACACGGTTGGGTTCATATTGGAAAACTGGACTTGTTGACATATAGTTTGATGACTTTAGAGATCATTGACTCTGGCACGCTTTTCGGTGCAAAGTGGATCCAACGGCGGATACCGTTTTGACCCAAAATTATCGTTTTGTCCCTGTGTCCAGAATTGTACTTAAGGACAGGCAATCCTAGCTAATTTGACTATTCTGAGAACGTTGGTAATGTTTATTTCAGTATCTGGTGACTTTTTGCATGTGTTGACTTTAGTGACTCATCTGATGTGGTTGTACTATCGGTTTCTCCAGCTAAGGTCCTCAGGCAAGTGCACTTTCTGATTGCTTTCGATTCATAGTAGTCTTTTTATTTCATGTTTATACATATATCTTGCTGCTTGTTGACACGCTCGTCACACAGAGTAGTCGGGAGGGGAAATATCTTAATAGACATATGGACTACCCAGAACTATCCCATGAGTCTATTCGTGAATAATAGCAGCTGCACACGACACGTGTAGGGTGCCAGATTTACCCCCTAGCCGTTCACATGTCGAAATAGATATTTCACACCACATAGGTAGTTGTCTTTTATTTATTTTTCCTTGTCTTCTTCACCACCTGCCATGTCATCAGTTACTTTCTAGCTTTCATATTCCATATGTTATTTTCATGTCTTGTTAATTCTATTGTGTTCTCGTATTGCCATCGGTTTGTGTACCTGTTCCATTCCTGACTGGAAACCAACATTTTTCAGGTTAGCTGTAGCTTCACTTAGCTTGGGAGATACGGGTGTACTTGCAGACAGAAACCTAGAAGTAGATAGCAGTTGTATCATTTTCATTAATTGTGAGAATTTTGTATTTTTTTTAAATATAAATGCTGTAAATGTTGTAATAAATTTAGAAATGTGAATGAGCAGCAAATGTTATATTTTGAACATTTATTTCTATTGGCCGTGACAGCGTTCTACCGTCGACTTTGCGGCGTAGGCTGGCTTGGACACGTCTCGTATCCGAAAAAGCGGGTACGGGTCGTGACAAGTTTTTGTGGTGGCCCATGCAGGTCAGTTTTTACAAAATATGCAAACTCGTGATGGTACGTTAGTCGTACTATTGTGAGCCTGCGACTAGAAAGTACTCATTCACAACTTAGGTTAAGTTGATTTAAGAGAATGACTAGGACTAGGAGTCCCTTGTTCAAATTAACTGTGGGGTAGTTAAGGTTGTCAGATAGGCCATGCAATTTAGATAAGGAATTATTGAATTTAGATAGCTTGCTAGATCCCTATAGGTACACTCTTACTTTTGATATGACGATTTGATCCGATGTGGATATACTATTCACTTGGTAAATTATGCTCACCTAGAATTAAGGCGTTAATCTTGATAAACTGTTCTATTTCTTTTGCTTTATTAGATATAAATCTTATATCATAAATTAAAATTGCCTATTTAAATTCTATTTTGCTGTAAGGAATTGATTTATGATTACTGATTCTATTATTCGTATACAAATCTCGAGGTAGGCTTGATTCAAAGTTTCTTCAACCCTTTGAAATGCATATGAAATAAAGATTTGGATTGTTCTTATTTTTTCCTTGTCTTCAGTTATTTCCTCCCCGATCAATCTTTTATTTTAAGGATTGAGACTCATAGGTAGATGTTTACGCTCTCTATCATAATCAACTAGCTTGAAACTCTAGCAGCTCCTTGAAGTCCTTAGGAATATAGTTAGAGTAATTAAATGAAAAGAAGCCTAGACAGCAGCGCACTGTCGCCAAATACCTGAGAGCGAAGAGTGTGGGTTCACTGCAGCCAGCAGCACACTGGCGAGGCACAACCCACAGAATTAAAATCATTTCAAAGAATCATAGTCTATGGAACATTGCTAAAACTATGTTCTCGTTGACCTCTTTAGATCTTTGGTACCCTCGTGTTAATATAGAGTAGAGACCCTGATAGTTTATCACATCTGAATTACGAAACCAAGGGTTTACCAGAGCCAGATTATACGAGCGAGGTACAATTCTTGGTAAAATGACTTCAGACGTGATTACAAGTTTAGGATACTATAGAGGGTAGGAAAATGCCATGTGTGTCCCATAAGATCCAAAGCCAAAACTAGTGAAGGATTATGTAAGATTAGGTAGCATGTCTCCCAACCTAGCAATCCGTGGACCGTGTGATCTATTAACGAGGTAATTGACTGATACTAATCGGTTTACCAAGAATATACAATTCAGAAGTCCATAACCTATTAGTCGACCCAGGCCTTAAGGATAAGAAGATAGTAGACGACTGTATAGGAAAGAACACCAAGTAAGGATTTGATTCTCTCAAAACTCGAACCACTTACTCTTCATTCCAAAAATCCCGCATGCTTGTATTTTGACTATCTTGACTAACGCTGCTATTACAGCCTAGTTTTGCAAGCTTACTCTTTTATCGAGCTTGATTCGAGACATATGTTTATTGGGGACGCCCGCTAACATATTGTCTAATCAGAGTCGATGTACTACGGTTTGATCAACCTTAGTGCACTCGATTCACTCTCCCTCAGATTAACCCACGTGGATTGAGAGGTAGATGTCTCTAGGATCTCATCCGCGGAGGTATTGACAATTCCTCTTGAATTATATTCGCCCTTGAATCACGTAATTGTATTCGATGACATCTTTCTTGAACTCCTTATTGCTTTTATCTTTCACTCATCGGCCAGTCCTGTGATTGGAACCTTGCCTTGAGTTACTCTTCCTCCCTTCGACACTAAACCTACTATCTTGATATTCTAGCTATTGGAGTCCGAGAATGATTAGGATCTTTCCTTTGATCAAATGCCAACCTAGGAGACTACCTATTCTCTAGGGACCAATTGTTGTGAGCCTCTAATTATTGTTTGAAGCTTGCTTTAACTAGAACCCTTGTGACAATAGTCTGGCAGGTTTTGACACGAATAGAAATTCACGACCCAGTTGTTAGAAATCTTTTCATATAATGTGCCTTAGAGTTGGTTACCCTGTCGATAACTCTTGTATACTAGACGAGTAGATCGTTCTATTTTATCGACCGTGTGTTATTGTACACACTCGTTTTCCATTTAGTAAGGAACGATCCTTGACTTAACTTATATCTACCGTATCCCGTTACGCCGTGCCTCATTCTTTATTAACAAAAGTCGAGGTACAGTATCCGGACTTTGAAAATCTTCTAAAGACCCTGCCGAGAATTTGCTCTTAAGCGAGTTTTTGCTTCCTTTCTTCACCGGGCATTCTTACCGCCCCGTGGGTTTCTTTCTAGCTCATATTTAAATAAGTAAGAGAACAACGCATCAAACGAAACTAGAGAATCTGTTTTTAACTCGAAGCTTCTAAGGTGGGTAGACTGTAAGCATTCTAAATTTTTAGGATATACGAGGATTACCGATTATTTGGAATAATTTCCATTAGGATAATAATTAGTCCCCCTTGGACTCCCACTTTCCATTTAGATCATTTGTGTTCCCGGTTGTGTCATTAATATTTGGAGCACGAGACTAGCTGTTACCTTCCAACAAATTTTATATGCAAGATCTAGACGAATTTACCTTCATCTAGGTATATCATGTCCCACTCAAACCTGTCCCCTTGTACTCTATTTTTATGGTACGACTTTTAGGTCAAAAGGACTAGTGATAACCCTTACCATAGTACCGTTATACCTTCCGACTTCCATTGGAACCTCAACCCCAACTCAACTTCTTCAATCCAATATATGGTTGTGATCTACTCGAAGTCCACTACGCACATGCCACTAGTGTGCACTACAAGAAAAATGATCATTTACGGCGCACAATTTACGGCACGTGCCATAAAAGAGTCAATTTTTGTATTTTTTATGGCGTGTTTTACCCGCACGCCGTCATTGCAAATGCATTTACGGCACGTATTTTCCTGCGCCGTGAATGATAACTTAATTACGGCATTCGTTTTTGCATGCCATGAATGTTAACTTATTTACGACATGCGTTCTCTTACGCCGTGAATGATAACTCAATTACGGCATTTTTTTGCACGCCGTGAATGTTGTTTTATTTACGGCATGCGTTGTGTGCGCCGTAATTGATAACTTATTTACGACATCCATTTTAGCACGATACTATGATTAAAATTAAGAATAACTTATTTTGGCACGATGTTAGTATTAAGAATAACTTATTTAATCTATATATTTATGTTAATTTTTAATATTAATGTTAAGATTAAAACTAAAATTAAAATTAAGATTAAAACTAAAGTAAAATTTATCAATCCATATTTTAAAAATAAAAACAAATGATTAGATATGTATTATTTTTAATATATCAATAAGTGACAGTAACAATGTATGTGGGATTAACAATGACACAAAGATATTAATAGTCATATTTAGTTTAAACAGTGGCAGTAACGATGAGATGTATGCCATAAAATATTGAATAAAAACTATTGGATTGACTCCAGTGTTGATTATACGAATGAAGTATATGCTACTACTCATTGATTACTTCACAAAATAGTTTAAGGCAAAGGCATTGCCTGTCCAGTATTACCGAAAAGTACATCTAATATTAATTTTGATTTTATTTTTTATGTGTTTTTTGTTTTTTCTTTTATTTTGTTTTTTCACTTTTTTAATTTTTTAATTTTTTGTTATTTTTAAATATTTTTCACTTTTTAATTTTTTCTACTATTTTTGGATTTTATTTACAGTCTTTCTAGTATTTTATGGTTTTAAGAAATTCTGTTAACTTTTTTGGTTTTCTAAAAATATAACAATTTTTTTTTATTTATTTACCGTCCAAACATTACCCAGAAAATTAAAAATACCCTTTTAGCTTAGTTCAAAATAGGAAAAGTAAATTATGCCCCCAAAATCGAACCCCCCCAAACCATAATTTCATTCCATAATTTCTCTCCCCCCTCACAATTCCTCCTCTCCCTCAGGGGCCTCACCAGAACCTAATCCTACTTAAGCTCTCCACTGAAACCCTAGCCTCCATCGAAATCCTGGCCTCCATGGAACTCCTCCAAACCTTAGCTACAAACCCTAAACCTAACACATAGACCTCTGACGAGCTGTCAAAGGGAAGTGGACGATGGAGGCAGCCTCGTCAAGGGTCATGGGGCCTTCTCTTCCTCCAAGCCCCTTAATCCGTGGTGCATTCTCCTCCTCCAAGCGCGACCTCCTCCTCCACTCCATCCGCAAAGGTCTCAGTTCCATTCTCTATAGGACCCTAATCTCTCCACCCACCACCGCCAACCTCCACCTCCGCCAGCGGAAGCTCCACAATTATAAACCTTTAATTTCCTCATTGCCTGGTCTTTGAACCCCAATCCAAAGGAACAACCAAACTCGTCGTATCCGCGTTCGTATCGGAGAAGTGCAAGCAGATGATGGAGATGGAGGCCAAGTACCCGGTTGGCACCTACGTGACATCGTCGTTGGACATCGATAGATGATGCCAGTTGTGCGACATCGATGGGATGGATACTTCAACATGGCAGCCAGGATAGTCGTCAGGTCCTTGTGCTACTATGATCCCGACAGGGTCCATGCGGTGGCGGTGCAGGTCAACACTATCATATATGTCAGCAATCGTCTACTCGACACCGCAGGTATCCTCTTCTCCCCGCCACTTGCTCGTTCTAATGCCCATAACCAGTTCCTTCAAAACAAATAGTATCACCATCCTTTTGACAATACTTGCAAAGATTTTAATGCACACCCAACCTGCCGATCCAGAGTTGTAGGAACGAGTCTGGGCAATATTCAAAAAGTAAGATTGAGATTTTCTCATTCTTTTTTATTTTATTAATCGCTTCAATAGCTGGAACTTATATTATACTGTTATATTATTGTCTTAGATATACCAAAATCTTGTCTTAATTCATCTGTCTGCTTATATCATATATGAGAGTTATATTGATGTGGAGATACAACGGGCATTCGAATATTTTTGTGCTGAGTTAAGAAAGGTGAGGGTTTATCGACATATTTGCTGAAATGCCCTAGAAACTATGATACTCAAATCAATGACAATTGCTTCTTCCAAGAAACTATCCCTGTTTCATATCCTGCTTTCTTGAACATTAGTTTACATTATTAACATATGGTAGAAAGTTAGAAATTGTACTGAAAGGAGAGAATTGCACTTGTAAAGCGATTTGTAGATTCAGTACAATGGGTAAGGACCAAGAACATGTAAATATCATCATAATATACATCATAAAAGTTTGGATCTTTGGGATAAAGTTTGGATCATGTGGTTCATATTGTTGTTTGTTACTTGCAGTGTTGTTCTGAAGATGTTCTGTTGAGTCACGAGGCGGGTAGTCGAGCTGGTGTTCGTGTTTCGCCTTTTCAGTGGTAGTGCGAACCATTAACTGATTTGGGGGTGGTTCCGAACGAAGGTATATAATGCCCCCTTAATTTTTAGTCAGTGCATTTCTTTTTCCACAAAAACTTTTATGTTATCTTCATCAAGAACAATTTTGGGATGCTCATACACTGTATTATTCTGTTTGTTTGGAGCAATAACAGAAATTCAACTCTAATAAGTTTGCATGTAACATGTGGCATGATCGGTATTCTGTTCTTCTTTTGGATTTACCATTCTCTTTTTTTTATTTCTTATAATGTAAGTTTGCAGCCACATCAACAAAGTAGTTATGAATAAGGTATGTCGTATTTGGAATGGAAGTTTTTCATATGTAACAGCATAATACCATTTATTTTAGGAACAATTGTAATTTATGTTCTATGTTCAGAACAATCGTGCTTTGTACCGACACTTTTGGGTTTCTCAATTACTTTCATGAGTGATATTATATCATATCTGATATGATTTCAATACATTTCTTATGAACTTCCAAGAGTACTATATGAACTCTCTTTTTTGTTCCATCTTTAGTTTGTTCCATATTTCTTTCTGTGTACATCTTCTAGGTTGTGTATGATGCAAATAAACTTGCTAAGCTTGTTGAAAAGAAGAAAAGCATGCAGAACTGGCTTGACTATAATAAACTGAAATTTGAGAGGAATCCGTCTAAAAGACCAATGTGTAAGGTTAGTTATGCAGACAACCTTCTTGTCTTTACTGAATAAGCATGAGACCACAATATTCTTTTTCACATAGTATTTATGTATGCACTTTCATCAGACTGGTTTTCTTGGACTTTGTGGGGACAAGGTTGATGCGATTGAATATTATACATCTGAGATCGATAAGTTATCTAAAGAAGTAAGTATTTCTATTTTTAGACTGTATTTCTTTACATGTATCATTATTGCAGGACCAAATATATTGATGTCGGTTGTATGACTTTGATCAGATGTATCATTGTAGTCAAGTTATGGCTGGTACTCGCTTCTTGTTTAATATCATGTCTATACCCATATCCATATGGTGTCTATACCCGTGTCCATCCTCGTGTAACATATGTAACTACCTTTGTATATGATTCCCTATCGTATCTGTATCCGTGTTCGATTCGTGTAACATAGGTGACAAGTTATTATACATGGTAATAAGGGGAATAAGAAATAACCTCAAGGTAGAACATAGAAATTTAACAAGTAGAGAGGATACTGCTAAACAGTTTCATTGAATACCAAGAAGCATATCCATACAGAGATTAGCTCAAGATACACTGGTTGAGTGTCTCATACAAGTTACAGGTTACAAGAGAATTGAGATACACCCTTATTGTTGGACCAGGAAAAAGTTTACAGGTTGCTAAACTGGTTGGGGGCAGATTTACTCCATCTTAATAGCCTAAAGGGCATGTGCATAAGTGCTAGAGGTGCGTGCCTCGATAAAATTGTCTCACTTTGATGGATACGACGTACTACACATGACCTTTGCATTTAGGTACACTTTGACTTCATTTTGTAGATGCGTATTTATGTGTACCTAAAACCATATCCATGCTTGATCTTAATTTTTTAAAAGATGTTGTATTCTGAATTCGTATCATGTTCGTACTTGAATCTTATTGTGGAAAGCTTATTCTTGATCCAGTTAGCAGGTGTGTTCAATTACTGGCCTTTTATTATTTATAACAAAGTTCAGAGTCATGCTCCCTTTTCTTCTTGACCTAACTATATACAAAAAAGGATATGGTTTGTGTCAGCGTTACAGAGTACATAGCCCTTAGAAAAGCAGAATGGAAGAGAAGTATTCGAAAAGCCGACCCCATATGTTTGGGATCCAGGCTTTATTGTAATTACTAATGATTCAATTGCTTCTATTATCTGATTCTATATTTTAAGTTTTGATGTCATCCCAGTCTTCTACTTATTAAGATTCTACCACATGTATGCTATAATAAACTATGCTATTCTAGAAGCCCTTTGGGGTGCAAATATGTTTCTTTTATTTCTGGAGAGGCCAAAAACATGCCATTCTTGTAAGCATATCCATGTGTTCTGTCATTCAGTTACCCCTTTGTTTTGTCATCATGATCCTATTTTTTTCTCTACTAACGAACTTCTTTTAGTTTTTCATCTAACTTGTGATTTAAACATTGATGCAGAGAATATGTTGTGGATTTGATAGGTTATCCAGGAAGTGTCCATGGTCCAAATTCGTCCATCAACGGACACTTGCTCTCATCTGTGCCTTCACCCTTCTAGGCAACTCATCTAATAGGTTGCCAAAGTTCTAACAAGGCTGACTCTTCATGGGTCCAGATGTTGGTAGAAGGGCACTCCGGTGCTCTTCTTGCAAATAATCGAATTCGAGGTAATGGTCAATCCAAATTTTAGATTGATTTTAGTAACACTTGATTTTATGGGGGGTTATTAAATGGAGATATATCAGTAGCCTTTCTTCTTCCTTTTCTTGGAAACTGAGGAATTCAACACTCCCCATGCCCCCTCCAGCACCCCCACACCTCTTCCTACTAAAAAGAAAAGTAAAAGAGGAAGCTCAACAGCCCCAATCCCAGTCCCTTTACAGGTATTGGATCTGAGAATTTGTTTTCACAATGTAACCACTCAACTATACCTGTTTATGTTCAACTTTTTAATTCTGTCAGTGCACTTAGTATAGACTATAGTTTGCCGTATTGGTCGATATGTCCATACCGACCGATATGCAATATTGAAATCGAAGGGTAATTGTGAAAAATGCAAGGATAGGAGTTATACAATTTCCACTTTACCTAAATATTTGAGTCTTGAGCCCTCTCTTGCCATGGATTGGCTTGAGATTTCATGGGATGACCTGCAAATCATGGAACGTATTGGTGCTGGTATTGGCTTGTTCTGGAAAGTATTAAAAAACATAACTTTTCTAACTGGCAATTAGAAGTTAGGAAATTAAGATAGATATGTGCATCCTTGGATCTATAAGAATCTGTATAAGAATTTGTATAAGAAACATGATCTGTATACAATTCAGTCATAAATTACATTGGGTTAGATATCATAATGATATGTGTATCCTTGCATTTATCCTCTGTTAAGGGCTATGTGCTCTGTAAATGATTTATATGTTTTCCATGAAGCACCTCATGTAAATGATTTATATGGTGTCTACGAAGTACCTCATGTAAATGATTTATAAGGTGTTAACGAAGCACCTTTAGATGGTTTTCTGTTAAACTAATGCAGTAAATAGTATTCTAGTGTACTAACCCCTGTATCAATGTGCAGGGACATCAGAAAGGCACATGCCATTAACTATGCTTCCATATGTAACTGAATACAGTTGTGCATCATCGAGAATTACAAATAAAGGATCATACTGATACTATAATGCAGAGTTTTGCAAACAGGTAAACATGTTGTTTATAGTTCCATTCAAGTATGCAGTCTGTGTTAGTAGAATTGTTTATAGTTTCGTTACAATACATGTGTTTTAGTGTAGTGGTTCCTCTTGCATAGATGGACCATGATAAATTTGTCAATTTTTTTAATGATTTTTCAATTCAGACTTCCTTAATATGAAGGATAAATATAATGTTTTGGTCATTTGATTCAATTTGAATAGATGTACTCGACTGCCCCTCAACCCCCACGACAAATGTTGGCAATTAATAAAAACAATTATGTTTGTGCAGGTTATATTTATGTAGCATTCGGTACCTGGAAAGGTACCTGGAAATGTAGTTGGCTAGTTTATGCAGCCTTTTTATCGTTGTGTTTATATATACATCAAATTGGATACAATGAACTAAAACACATTTTGTGTTTGTGCAGGTTATCAATCAATGGAAAATTTTGTGTGTTGTGTTTGAAGATTCTCCTCTGCAACCATTTGAGCTGAAATTTGTCATAGAAGACAATTTACATTTTTTTTCCAAAGTAGGGCAAAGTATGAAACAAGCTCAATTTGTATTAAAATATTGTACTGTTCTTAATTCAGTACTACAATAGTTTTTCTAGTTCATGCAAGACATGATATACTTTGGCATGGTCTTTTGTTGCTATTAATGTATTTTGTCTACTGAATCCAATTATTTTTTATGATCTCACGTGTCTGGGTTTATTTGAATTACTTTTCACTTTTGTAGTTTGATTGGGATTATATATAAGTCAACTATCTCTTTAACTTATTTTGCTATGTTATATTCTTTGTTTACCATTGATATCCTTGTTTAAATAAATAGGGATTGGTATGGAAATAATAATAGTAATCGTAATAGTAATAGTAATAATAATAATAATAATAATAATAATAATAATAATAATAATAATAATAATAATAATAATAATAATAATAATAATAATATGAAATTTTTTATCAAAAATTATTTACGGCACGCTACATATGTCATAAATGGCAAACATAATTTGTCAAAAATATCTTTTACGGCATCAAAATGTACGTCGTATTTGATCCCGCGGGAATAGCTATTACGGTGTGCATATATACGTCGTATTTGACCATGCGCGAATATCTATTACGGTGCACAAATGTATGCCGTGAAAGAGAACATACGGCACACTAAATATGCCGTAAATGGTTGTCAAAATTCTGTGAAAAAAACAATTACGGCGTTAATTTGTTTACATTTACGGCGTTTTTCAACGCGCCGTAAATAATAGGATCATTTACGGCATGGTCTTTTACGGCACCAAAATGTACGCCGTAAAAGATCATTTACGGCGCATTTTGTGCGCCGTAAATGATCATTTTTCTTGTAGTGGTGCCACCCAATTGAGACCTCATGTGCTACTTAAACACAAAAGTCACGGAAGGCGCATTTTGGGCTTTATGAACTTAGCTAACCAACCTGACGGGCCACTAGCTCAACCCCTTGGGTAGAAACCTATTCTAGGATATCCTAATCTAGTAGGAATAGTTTTATCATTGGAATCTTGTCTAGTCCATATGGATTGAAATTCAAGGTTCATCCAATCAACGAGTGATGTCTAATTAGGGAACCCATTAAGACCCAGTAAAATCCATCCAGACATACCACCATATTCGGAACATAAAACCGAATTATTTGAAATAGGCCCCTATACCTACTATGTAGTCTCCACCTCTTAGAATGGGTAGCCATTTGTAACCCATATTCCACCTACCTAGAAGTCGCGATACGATCTTGTATTGCATTTATATCCCTTTCTCGTGTGTTTAAATAACCACGGACAAGTGTACAATCTTGATTTCTCAAATTCCGTTCTATTATGGAACCTTGTTTAGAATCTCGGGAACAGAACTTCTATATTGCACGAATTGCGAGCCCCTCTAAGAAGCAAAGAATTCTTCGATTAGCAAGTGACTAGACTAGAGTAGCCCAATCTAGCAAATAAGTCAATGGTTCATAAACCTTTTCTCTATCTGCATCATTGGATACTCTTTACCGTCCTTGAAGCTTCATATTTGCTCTCGATTAATCTTTCTTATCTTCTTGTCCTCTCTATTTCAGAGTGACGAATGGTCATGCTTATTAGAATTTATTAATATTTCTTAGCTACTTGTGTAAATTTGATTGCTTGTTTAATTTTGGGTTGCTTGATAGATATGAGAGGGTTATAGGTGCCATATGCCTAGATATCTGTCGGTAGGATTGTGAGCAACTAGTTAGAAGATTATATGATTCTAGTTTGAGGAGTAGTATGACCAAAGGTGGTTAGAAGTCCTATAGGTTGTGCAGTTACAAAATGGCTAGGAGGAGGAGATAAACTATTTTGAGGAATTAAAATTTAAGGAGATTAAGCTTAAGGTAGACTTTCCTTTTGAATTTTAAGGAATAATTATGAGTTAGAATTTCGAGAACGAAATTATTTTTAAGGTGAGTAGATATGTAGCTCCCTTTCTCGAAAATTTTTGAAATATTTTATTAATATTTATTTTATTTGAATGGTGATTTTTATATTTATAAATAATTAATTAGTTAATTATTACGGTAGATAGTGACGTCCTAACTAGGAAAACCAGGCCAAGTTGCGACTAGAAATCGTAGCACGGATAGTGCAATGGCGTGCTTTGACTAGTGTATTAGCCATGGTTAGGAATTGGAGTACAAGGTGACTAGAAATCGTGGCACGGATAGTGCAATGGCATGCTTTGACTAGTGTATTAGCCATGGTAGGGAAGGCCGAGCCATAGTGACGTCCTAACTAGAAAAACCAGGCAAAGTTGCGACTTAACCCTTACCAAAGATTTTATTTATTATTTAATTATATTATTGAGTTTTAGGGAACCCGGTTGTACCGAACCTGTCCAGATTGGGCCCAAGTCAAATCCAAGCAAGGTAGACTTGTTTGGTAAGTGCAAGTATTTTTGTATATATTTTTAGGAATTGTCAATTATTTTCTTAGAATATTTGTTATAGGTAGATTATAGGTATTATTATTATTAAATAGTGTTTTACAAATTTATATGATCTTCTGGAGCCAGATGAGTAGTGTGCATGTTGTATCATCAGAAACGACTTTTAGGCTATTTAATTGTCATTAGGATTTTTATTATCATTAATATTACCTTGTTGTTATTAAATGATAAACGATTTATATTTATTAAATCATTTATTATATAAATGATATGTATATATGTGAGTATGTATATAGGAATATATATTGTATACGTGTGTATGTATATGTATATATAAATATATATTATATATGTGAGTATGTATATATAAATATATATTGTATACGTGTGTATGTATATGTATATATAAATATATTATATATTATATATTATATATATATATATATATATATATATATATATATATATTTTATATATATATATATATATATATATATATATATATATATATATATAAAATAAAAATAAATAAATAAATAAATAAATAAATAAATAAATATATATATATATATATATATATATATATATATATATATATATATATATATATATATATATATATATATATATATATATATATATATATTTATGTATGCTAATAAAAGAGAACCCTATACCAAAACCCCCACAGCCCAACAATGAAGGGATTACCAAGCCCAAAGCCAAGGGCCCACCCGAGTAGCTCTCTCAATTCCCAGCCCCAAGCTAACCCGACCCCTGTTCGATTCAGCACATCGCCTATATAGGTATCGAGAACGGAGAGAGAGAATCATCTCTCAAACCCTAACCTCAACCTAAGCGCCACGCCGCCCCCATCCGCACGCGTCTCCGCGCCGCCGCCGTGACGGCCGGCCGCTGGCCAGAGGCAACAGCAAGCCGCACCAAGCAACAGCAGCAGTTGCAGCAATGAAGGCAACTTCGTGACGAAATTTCCCCCATGATGCTCGATCATTTTACAAGCTATCTTTTCAGGTAAGACCCCGATCTATACACCTTCATTTTCCTTCATTTAGTTTTAATTTAGATGAACTGGATTGCCCGATGAATCGACGCAAAGTCGAGGGCTTTATCGTTCAAAAACAGAACGTATGGCAGTCCATATACCCATGTTCGTACCTAGTTCCCAGGAAACCAGTTTAATATTTTTGCAATCTAATTAAACATACTTGAAGACAACATGTAGGGCTTCATAACCTAATTTGTAGTTGCGAATTTTATCAACAGTGCACGAAGAAATCAGTTTACAAAGTTCGAGAAAAATAGGATTAAAACAATTTTCTAAACTTTGAAATTCATCGATACGACGTACGTCCCGCCAAATCGGACGACGTGGTCGCACACTGTAAGCATCGAAAGGCGCATACGGATATTACGGACGTGTGGGCTTTGACGGAATTCAAATTGGTTGCGTGTGCGCGACGAATTTGATGCGTATCCGTCAAAATTCACCGTATCGGCCTCTGTACAAATTTTCCAATTACTTTGTACACGTTCGTCAGATTAAGACAAAACTTGTGCCAACATGACTGTTTCGTTTTTTTGATCCTGTATGCCAAGTTTGGTCCTATTCTGAGACAGTTGGTCGGACAGCCGTTTTACGGGCCCCACGGTCCGATTCAACGGACGATTTTGTGCATGGCCTGCCGAAATCCAAATTTGGACATATGGTTGGGTTCGTATCAGAAAACTAGACCTGTTGACATATAGTTTGATGGCTTTAGAGACCGTTGACTCTGGCATGCTTTTCGGTGTAAAGCGGGTCCAACGGCGGACACCGTTTTGACCCGAAATTATCGTTTTGCCCCTGTATCCAGAATTGGACTTAAGGACAGGCAATCCTAGCTAATTTGACTATTCTGAGAATGTTAGTAATGTTTATTTCAGCATCTGGAGACTTTTTGCATGTGTTGACTTTAGTGACTCATCTGATGTGGTTGTACTACCGGTTGTACTTCAGGAATGTCTTCGCCTTCTTCGTAGGCGTCGGCCAATGCCATATTGACGGACAAGACTTGCCTGAATACTTCCCCGATGCTGACATCCGAATCGGAGGTGGGTGATTCGATTTAGTGTGAATGCCAGTCACATTCTCCGTCTGAGCTTTCAGGGGTCGTCGCGGGTGTAACATAACCTAGCCCGCATCTGGTCTTGTTGTAGTAATCTCGTAGTTTCCCAGCTGGGATAGGCAATTATAGGGGTAATCGCCGTCCAGTGCCATAGTTTAAGCCTGGTGTAGTTTCCAGATCATACCCCTATTTTTGTATAAGGTACTTAGATTGGGAACTATACAGATAAAGGGGCAGTCTCCCGGTGTCGGGTTCGAGATCAATTTCTTCTACCCTAAAGGGTTGTGGATTATTCTTCCGGTCGAAGATGATAGGATGATCCTCTCCTTCGATTATGCGGTAAGCGTCTTCCACTGGAGTAAGTTGGTTTGCGGTGTAAACATTTGTTACCTGTGTGTGCAGGTGGGTGCCTATACCGTATTCCATAACATACATTGTACAAAGCTTATTAAGCTCGAGATAATTCAAAGATCGCCCTTTATTGATGAAATAAGGTATCTTTTCCAGTGGGATTACATCATCTACAGATGGAACATCGGTGTGAGAAGCCACATACTTGGCCAGATCTGACTCTTCTTCAGCTATCCCCTGTGTAAATGAAGACTGAGAGAATGACTTGGGTAGCTTAATCATCAGGGGCTCCACTGGTGGAGCAGAATGTGGAGTCGTTGGCCTACCAGCGACCCCCGGTTTGATGCTCGGAGCTGGCCGGGAGTTGTTGGCTGGCTAGCAGTCCCCGACTTAGCGCTCGACTGTCGATTCATTCTGGAAAGATGAATCATCATCGGCTTGACAGAGGGATTGAGCTCCTCTATTTGTTGATGGCTAGCTCTAGGTAGCCTGATTGTCAGTAGCTCTATAGTGGGTCTTGATGCTTGACCAGACTTTGGCAGTCGGATTATCATCTGCCCCTCTTGTGCGGAGAGGCTGATTGCATCCTTACGCAGAGTGGCTGTAAGTGGTGCAGTTCTGTCAGGTTTACGGGCTTGAAGGTGGATCATCAGAGGTTCTTCCGATCCAGTTGCCGCCTCAGTTGGAGTTTGAATATCTCCTTCGATAAGGTACCTTTTCGACTTCTCGTACAAGCATGAGTCAGAGTAGTAGGATTTGACCCCTTTAAAGGGATCGATGTCGGCAAATTCTGTCCTCACGAAGCCGTACTTATCGACATACTTGAAGTACTGGTGCAGTATAGAGGGCACGATCATGTAATCGTGTATACAAGGATGCCCCAGGAGAATATTGTAGAAAGTATCTACATCTATGACATAACAGGTCACTTCTGACTGAAGGTCGTCGATTTGGCACTTCAAGCGAATCTTTCCGATCGAATAGCTTCTGTCTGAATTGAAACCGCTGATGGCGGTGCTTGTCGGCGTCAGACGATGTATTGGGATACGTATATAGTATAGTAAGCTCTTCGAGATGATGCTTATGGAAGAACCGGGATCAATATACATCTGATCCACCATGATATCGCCAATGTACCCAGTATAATACAGAGGGCGATCATGCAGGTTGGTCTTGATAAGCATATCCTGCGGAGAGAAGACGATATTGGGCATTGCGCCTGTGCAAGCGCTGTCCTGGAGATCTACAGGTGAGCTTTCCTCAGTGAGATTAGACTGAGCCAGATATGCGTCGGTATTCTGGAGTTCCTCGCTCAGTGCAACGTGAATATCTTTGAAGTGTCTCAGAAGCTCGTATAGCGATAAGTTGGCCGGTGTATTGGCCAATTGTGCCAAGATATCAAAGTTGTAGGGTCTCTCCAGCCCATGAGGTGTCTCTTTTCGGAACGGTTTGTCAAAACGAGTCTCCTTCGGCCTAGGCTTGTCGGTCGTCAAAGGCTGCGAAGGTCCTGGAGCATCAACAGCTGTCGGCTGATGATCTTCAGTCGAGTTACCCGGTGGAGGTTGGGTTTGTGCGCCGGAGCGGGTAACAACAGCAGTAACTTCTTCGACCTCTGTCGAGATTGTGTGGCATGATTTGACTTTCCCATTCTTCTTCTTGCTGGTGGAGGAAGGTGCGGACTGAGTCACTTCAGGTACCAGGTCCGGATGGACCCACATGATCTCCTCCCGTGATGTGGTAAGAGGCACTAGACCAACAGCCTGGTCTCGGGGAGGTAGAAGATTAGCGACCTCTATCTTCGCTCTGGGGATGGGTACTACTCCATCTTGAGTCTTTATCAGAGGGAAGCTGCCGAATTGTACTGACACCATGTTGGCTGCTACGGTCACCTCTTCAAAATCAATGGCCAGGGCCTTAGAATCGATGAGATGCTGGACGTATCGCTTCAGTTGGTAGCAGTCTTGTGTAGCATGGTGAACATAATAATGGTAGTAACAGTACTTGGGGCTCTCTATTTTCGTAGGATGAGGTTCACGCCTTGGAGGAGGGATTTGAATTCGACCTCCTTGTATGAGAATGTCCAAGATAGGTTTGACATGGTCGTCCTCGAAGGAGTAGGTCATTTGAGGCCACTGCTTTTTTGCCGACTTTAATTCGGGCTTTGGGGTTGTGTCAGCCACCATAGCCTATTTGCCCTTGTTGTCTTAATTGTTGGAGTGGTTACCACCATTGTTGCTGTTGGTGTTAGGGCGTCTGCCCTTGTCCTCTCCTTCTGAGACGTACAACCCCAGTTGGCGAGCTTTCTTCAACTTGTCTTCTGCGCTAGTGGCACTGATGATGGACGTCTTCCAATCCTTAAACTGACTTTCGCCCATCCAGAGGTTGATTGTAGGAAGCAGCCTCTTTTGGCAAATTTCAATTAAGGAGGAATCCGGGTTACCGAAAGGCAACTTCATCGCAGTTTGGCGAAACCGCTCGATATAGTTTCTTGTCAGCTCCTTTTCTTCCTGGACAACATCCATGAGGGTGGACATTATCACGTCTTGTCCTACATCGTAGAACCTCTCCAGGAATATTCGTTTGAAGCCAGCGAAGGAATGGATGCAGTTGTCCGACAAGTTGCGGTACCAGTCGAAGGCAACCCCTTCCAATGCTCCAATGAACAACCGCGTAAGGATGGCGTCGTCATGAGACAGATGGTTGGTTGTGACTTCGAAGTAGGTGATGTACCTGCTTGCACATGTTTTTCCATCATATGGATTGATGTTAAATGGTTTATATCTTGGTGGGAAGGGAACATCTCTCTACGCAGCAGGATACGGTTGTCGTATCCTGAGGTCTTGGCAGTTTTCTCGGGCGTGGAACATGGCCCGGAGCTCCTAGACCTCTTTTCTTGCCTTCTTTGCCTCTTCTGTAGCGGTGGCGGCCGATATTTCAGAAGGATTATCACCCGGGTTTGGTGCGGCTGAGTTCGAGTTCGCATTGGCCGCGGGTCCCATGTTTGTTTGGCCAAGCGTTCTTTCTTGCAGAGTTGGAAGGGCCACTTTGATTTCGTCCACGAATTTGACCAAGGTAAGAAGTATGGCTTCCAGAGTATCGATGCATTAGTGATCACTGGGACCGTCTTTGTTGCTGTCCGTCATGAACACCGTCCTCACATGAGGATAAATGGAAGGAATGGTGGAGGATGTTCCCTCTGAGTCATACCCTTGTACAGAGAAGTCGTCAGGGTATGTGGGAATATTTTTCTATGGTTTGGACTCAGAAGGAGTGGTACTCCCAGCTTCAGAGCTTGCCTCGTCTTGAGAGTTGTGGACGTCCTCGGGGACGTCGGGATCTGCTGTATCTGTTGGGTGAACCGTTTCCTCTGGATTATCTTTTAGAACACCGAATTGTCGTGGATATTTAGAGGAGTGCTACCCCCGGCTCCAATGCCTTCCAGAGATGTGGACGACGAATCTCCAAGTATGGCAAATTTTGGCTTTGAGCGGGTACCTTGGTAAACTCCTCCTGTAACGGTGGTAGACAACCGCTTAGAAGAGAGTCTCTAGGTTACGTCGGTTGAGATTTTTGGACTGGAGACATTTGTTTTCTTCCCTCTCCCGCTGCCAGAAATCTTCAGAGCAGAATTGTAGGAGGTAACGAGAATCGTCTCGTCTTCTGGGCTTGGGTGTTGCAGCCGTCGGAAGACGGACTACCGGTCTTCTTGTACTGCCTCCTTATTGCAGCAGCAGTTGACAATGACTTGGGTGCAGTGATGTCCCCGAAAGGACTTTCTGCACATCGAGTCTTCGTCTCTTTCCTTGCGTTTGTGAAGAATTATGTTGCACAAGTCACCCATTTTGTGGGCCCGGGAGTTCTGAGCACATGAGTGTGTTGGCATCCTGCCTGCTCCCTGATGTGGGGTTAGTACGAGTACTTACCCCTGATCATTTTTGGAAGATTCTTGGTAACTATCCCATTTTTTGGCCGTCTGGGGCTGGACACGGATAGTTTTATACAACTTTCCATCAGGGGCCTGCGTAATAGTCAATGGGATGCCCTGATAGTCAGAAGTTGGTACAGCTGTCTGAGCTCGACGAGCCCGTGCTGCCTGAGACTTCTTCCTTCTAGCACCTGAGAGTGCATAGTAGGAAGAGTCCACAGAGGTTGGCATATGAGAGCATCTGGGGTCAGGATCGCCTGAGAGGCGGTCGAAGACTGACCGTGAGACGAATATAGCAGATGGTATACGGCTGGGTTTGGGGGCCGTACAGGATGTCTGCATGCGGCTGGTATGTGTGGCCACATGACCCTTCTGTATGCGGCTAGGAGCGGTAGCCGCATAAGCAGTCTGCACGCGGCTGGCAGTCGTGGCCGCATGAGCCTCCTACGTACGGCTGGCAGTCGTGGCAGCATGAGCCTCCTTCATGCGGCTGGAAGTTCTGGCCGTATGAGGCTCCTGCATGCGGTTGGCTTCTGTGGCCGCATGAGTTTTCATGTGGCTGGCGCTCTTATGCGACTTCTTCTTGGACCGCACAGAGTTCCTCTTTGACCCTGCAAGTCCAGCATCGTAGTATTTTTCTCTGCCGGACTTGGAGACAACAGAGTCCTCTGTGGCCTGAAGTGGGGCCGCATGAGAGTCTTCTCCGCCATCTTAGGCAACAGAGAGTACTTCTTCGAGAGCTTGGGGAGGAGCGAATGATTTGGGCCTCCACTCACTGTGGGCTTTCTTCGTGCGGGCTCGCCGCTGGACCGGGCCAGCGCCCCCGTCGGAGAGCATTTCTTTAAACGCCTACTGGTCGAACCGGACGACCAGCATTTGTTGAGTGGAGCCAAGTTTGGCTGCGTCCGATTGCGTCACCAACTCCTCACCCGTGGAGAAGTTAGTCCCCAGCAGAGTCGCCATCATGTTTGCCATTGATTGTAAAAGTGCAGAACAATTTTATAGGAGGATTGAACTTAGACTCACAATACAAACTCGCTCGTACAAAGAAAGCCTAGGAATGAAAACCTAGGTACAGCAATCTAAGTACGATTGTTTATTTTTGATTCTGGGGAGTGACGACAGAGGCTCAGAAAAACGACGACAGCTCTGTAGGGACACGTGTCCAACCATCATTATGCTGATTGTACTAAATCTGGTTGTTGGGATTTGTTGATAAATCTTGATTGATTTGGTACCACGTGTCCAACCATCATTATGCTGCGAGCTGTAGGGACACGGGGGAAACTGATCTTCTGCCACGTGTCCTAACTGTGAGCCACAGGGATAGGGTATCTTGACAGAGCCGCTGAGGGTGGTTTCTCAGGATTTGAATCGCATGAAGGTGGCAGCCGCATAGGTATGGCCTCCGAAATCTGAGCCGTATGAGGGTGGTTTTTGACTGAACCGCATAAGGCTGGCCACGTGTCAAGGCTGTATGGGCGTGGCCTCTCAGTATTTGAACCGCATGGAGATGGTCCCATGATCCGAGCCACATGAGAGTAGCGGTCGCATGGGCGTAGCTTCTTAGGATTTGAGCCGCATGAAGATGGCCCCCATGATCCGAGCCGTATAAGAGTAGCAGCCGCATGGGGGTGGCTTCTCAGGATTTAAGCCGCATAATGATGGCCTCCATGATCCGAGCCGCATAAGAGTAGCAGCCGCATGGGGGTGGCCTCCACCTGAACCGTATGTGGCTGGCCATGTGTCAAAGCCGTATGGAAGACTTTGGGATTTGATGGATCATGCCAGCTATAGAGATTTTCTTCATTTCCCTAGGAGCACGCCATTATGTCAGAGTCATCATTGCAAGTTTACGTCAGAGCTGTCAGTTCACCTTTATGTCAGAGCTGCCTTGTTGTGTCAGAGCATTAAATAAGGCCACTGCTTGATGGCCAGCTGTAGAGGCGAGCCGCATGAGGCCATGTGGCTTTTACTCAAACCGTATGGCTAGGTTAGCATCTTTTGAGCCGCATAGAACTCCTGAGCCGCATGAAGCTCTGAGAGCTTCTTTGAACCGCATGAGACTCCATTTGTTTTGAGCCGCATGGATTTTTCTGTTCTTTTTCATGCTTCTACAAGACCCCCTTCAAAGTTTTCAAATTGTAAAACTGAAATACTTTGAATAAGAAGCATGGCTATGTCTATATAAGCTCTTCTGGCCGCATAGGATGGACTTCTGAGCCGCATGACCTTCCTGGCCGTATGGATTGCCTAGCCGCATGGCCTTCCTGGCCGCATGGATTGCCTGGCCGCATGGACCTCCTAGCCGCATGGCCTTCCTGGCCGCATGGACTGCCCGGCCGCATGCTGTCGTTTCTGTCACGTAGGCGTCATTAATTGCCCTTGATTCGTTTTTTGAATTAGAGCCGTCTTTTGGGGGAATCCCAAGAGTCGGTTCATTAAATATTTGGATTTTGTGCTTTGATGAATCTCCTTTATGAGAGGGGACAAAATCCTAAGAATCGGTTTTGCCTGCATCACACAACCCGAAGTGTTTATCGATCCACATGCCCTCCCTTTGTCCTCCTATAAATAAGAGTAATTTGGAGAAAAAACTTTTTATTCTCTTTCCTAAATTAAGCTCTTATTGCCCTAACTGTCGTCCTCTTCTTCTTCTTCTTCGATCAACGATGGCCCCCAAGACTTCCAAGGCTGCGACGAAGGGTAAGGGAGTGGCTTCTACGTCGACTACGGCGCCTGAAGTTCATCCCGACGTTCACCCCGCCATTGCTGGTAAGGATTTTTGGCAGAAATTGTACAACTCAGAACTTCCACCATTATGGCTATGTCGCATATTTTATGCGCGGGCCTTCTTCGTCTTCATGAATCTGCATACTGTGCTATGTGTGCCGCATATACATCCCATGTCCGAACCGTATGGGGGTATGCCCCATGTTCGAGCCGCATGATAGCCGTCTTGCAGCCGCATGAGCACTTTGCAATTTGAACCGCATAATGGCCTGTTGAACAGAACCACATAAGTCCCTCTGATCTGAGCTGCGTGAAGTCCCCTTAAGACTGGGCCGCAGAAGGCTTCGGCCATCTTCTAACTTTGTTTCTTTTATCTTTGATTCTTACAGCATCCCTGCCGAAGGCTGAGATCATTGTGATGGAAGAGCTGCTGCCTCCTTTCACCAAACAAGAGCCATTGCTCGTTAAGGAGGAGGTGATACCAAAAATAGAGGAACAAAAAAAGAGCTGGTGCCTATAGGGAAGGAAAACACTCCCAACATTGAAGTTGCTGTAAAGGAGGAGTCCCAGTCTGACGGTGGTAGTATTGGGAGTTCTGACCCTCCTGTTCCAGACGAAGATCTTACTCAAATAGATCCTTCATATGAAAAATGGTTGAGGGAATGGTATATACGCCCCCACAATTAGGATTCCTGGGTTCCCATAAATGTCTGTCTTTGTCTTGATATTTCTGTCTGTCCTTAGCTGTAGTTTGTGTTTTGCTTCTTTTGATCATCAATGTAGTCTTTTTTCTTCTTGTCTGTATGAGATGATAGAGAACTTTTCTGGCTTGCTCATGAGATGTAGTCATGTGAATGTAACTGATTTTGAATGAACAAAATACATTCGCTCTATTCTTTGCTTGTAGTAGTTGCCCTGATGGGAGACTTTTGGTGGACCTATTATCCTTGGCGTACCCTGGTTCTGGATACGGATAATAAGACGAGAGAGAACCAACATACTTACTCAGAGGTAATGAGGACATAGTAAATATGAGGGTTTCTTCGATGGAGCCTTCCCACTCAGAGGTAATGAGGACATGGCAGGAGTGGGCTCCATGAAGGGTATATAGAACAACTCAGAGGTAATGAGGACGTGGGAGTTCTATGTGCGGGGAGGTTTATTTTTGATGGAAGGAAAACAACTCAAAGGTAACATCGACGTGGTTGTTTCGAAGAATTTGTGGACCTGTTACCCTTTTTGTGCACTGAAAGTGCGGGTATTGGATCATAAGGAGGGAGCTCTTTTAGGAAGAAAGTTCAGAGGTATAATCATACATGACTTACTACCTAAAAGACGCGATATAGATTTATCTGTAGTGACTGGAGTGTAAGTTCAGCGGTACCTGCGAGTACATAACTCGACAACCTGGAAGATTTGGGATCAGAATGTGAGTTCAGCAGTACTAGAGGGTACGTAACTCGTCATTCTGGGAAATTTGGAGTCAGAATGTGAGCTCAGCGGTACCAGAGAGTACATAACCCAACAATCTGGAAGATTTAGAGTCAGAATATAAATTCAGCGGTACCAGAGGGTACATAACTCAACACCCTGGAAGATTTGGAGTTGGAACGCGAGTTCAACGGTACCGGAGGGTACATAACCCAACAATCCGGGAGATTTAGAGGATGTCATTTCAGACATAATACTTCTTCAGGAACTTATCGTTGACGGGCAACATGAGCAAGTCTCCATTTTGTTTTGCGAGGCGGTAAGCTCCATTAGAGAATACAACATCGATGATGAACGGGCCTTCCCACTTTGGCTGGAACTTGCCGGCGGTTTTATGAGTCATAACCATCGACCTCCGAACTGCCAGAACGAGATTGCCCACTTGGAATGTTCTGATTTTAACCTTCTTGTTGAAGGCTCCAGAGATACGGGCTTGGTACAGTTCGATTCGTTGTTGAGCTAACATGCGCTTCTCATCTAGGGCCTCCAACTCTTGTAGTCGGCGATGGTGATTATCATCTGTTGTCAATCGATAGGTGAGAGCGATGCGGAGTGAGGGGATTTGAATCTCCAATGGGAGAACTGCCTTACTTCCATACACCAGAGAGAATGGTGTGTTCCCAGTGGCCGTTCGTACTGTAGTGCGGTATGCCCATAAGCATTTGCCAAGCTTCTCATTCCAGTCATGTTTATTGGAAGACATGAATTTCTTGAGCAGCTTGATTATTGTTTTATTGAACGCTTCAGCCAGACCATTAGCCGCCGGGTTGTATGGTGTTGAAGTAATATTCTGGATTCGGTGTTTGTCACAAAACCGATAGAAGGCGTGGCTTGCAAACTGCGAACCATTATCGTGTATGATCCTTCGGGGTAGTCCAAAGCGATAGATGACGTGATGCTTGAGGAAGCTGATCACGTTTAAAGTTTTGACTTCTGCCAGCGGAATAGCCACCGCCCATTTGGAGAAGTAATCTGTGATTACGAGTATAAAGCAATGTCCTCGTGACGAAGGCGGAGTGATTGGACCAATGATGTCCATTCCCCATGCTTCGAATGGCCAGGAATTGACAGGCTTTGCACTTTCTTGCATAGTCTATCACATCGGCAACCATCGTGGGCCAGTAATAGCCCATTCGGCGAAGGCAATCTTGTAGTTTCGGACTAGGCTGATGGGCCCCATAGATGCCATCATGAGCTTCATGTACGGCTTCTTTAGCTTCTGTATTTGACAGACACCGAAGCAGTAATCTATCGTATGATCGTCGATACATCATTTTTGTCTCTATATCGTAGAAGAATCTGAGGGAACGTCTTCTGATAGAAGTAGCTTCCTTTGGATTCTCTGGCAGGATGTCATAGACTACGAAGTCGATGAATGGCTGTCTCCAGTCTGGTGCTTCGCCAACAGTCAGAGCAGAGTAACTCTCAACACATTAAACATTATTCCTGGAGCAGACCAACTCACGGCCTATTATGTCAACCAGATGTTGAGCATGATTTGGAACTGCTAAGGAAGCGGCTAGGCCTGCTAGGACGTCATCTTCAATGTTCTGGAGCCTGGGAACATGTTCTATGAAGAACCCTTCCAAGGATGAGATGATGTCTATCGCTATTTGGTGATAGGGGATCATGTCTTCATGCCGTACTTCGTATGAGCCCCGGATCTAGTTAACGATTAGCTGCGAATCATCGTATGCTTTAAGGTACTCTACCCCCAGCTCTTTTGCAAGTCGGAGGCCAATGACTTATGTATTATACTCGGCTACATTGTTTGAACAGGGCTCCGTGAGGGAGTAAGCCCGATTGATCACCAGCCCGGAGGGAGAAATCAGTACCACTCCGACTCCAGCGACGATGTTGTCCTTGGGCCCAGTTCTAGAAGCGCCGTCGAAGAACAATCACCATACAGTATCATGGGAGGCCACATTCGAATTTGCGACCTCATCTGGAATCTCTTTGTCTATTCTGGTTGACTCCGATCCTGGATGAGCTGCTAAAAAGTCTGCCAAAGCTTGACCTTTAACAGCCTTCTGCGGGACGAAGATCATGTGGTAAGAAGACAATAATATCGCCCAGGTAGCAAAGCGAGAGCTGAGTGCGCCTGGCTTAGTCATGAGGACCCTGAGGGGGGTAACTCTTGATACGACATGGATGGTTCGTCCCGTGACGTAGTGTCGCATTTTCTGAATGGCAAACACCAGAGCAAGGCACTCCTTTTCCACGGCAGTGTATCGATGTTCCGGCCCCATCATCATTCGGCTGAGGTAATATATAGCCTGCTCATGGCCTGTATCGTTGTTTTGTGCTAGATGAGCACCGAGAGAATGCTTCATTGCTCGCACATAGAGCAGGAATGGTTTTTCAGCAACTGGGGCTACCAGGACCGGAGGGTTCGTCAGATATTCTTTGATGCTGTCGAAGGCGCGCTGGCATTCTTCATCCCATACAAATGAAACGTCCTTCTTCATGAGGTGGCTGAATGGTTGACATCGTCCGGAGAGGTTAGAGATAAACCTCCTGATGTATGCCAGCCTCCCTTGAAGGCCTCGGAGTTCACGAAGATTTTTTGGGGGACCCATCTCCATGATTGCCTTCGTCTTCTTAGGGTCTATGTGGATACCCTGGGAAGTAATGATGAAACCCAAGCACTTCCCGCTGGATACGCCCAAGAAGGATTTCGTGGGATTCATCTTCAAATTGTGCGCTCGCATCAGGTCGAACACTGTCCTCAGATCATGCAGATGATCTTCTTTAGAGCGGCTCTTGACGGCGATGTCGTTAATGTAGCATTCTGCTGTCTTGCACAAGTGGTCCCTAAATATGGCACTCATAGCTCTTTGATAGGTGGCACCAGCATTCTTCAAACCGAAATGCATGACTGTGTAGCAGTATATGCCAATTGGTGTTCGGAATGATGTATACTTTTCGTCATCAGGGAATATCTTGATTTGGTTGTACCCCGAGAAACCATCCATGAATGACATACGCTTAAAGCCGCAGGTGTTGTGAATCATGAAGTCTGCGATAGGAAGGGAGAACTCATCCTTAGGACACGTCTCATTCAGATTACAAAACTCGATGCAGATTTGAGTCTTTTCATTCTTCTTGAGGACTGGTACTATGTTGGCGACCCAGTCTGGATGCTGTTCCTCGCGGATGAAGCCGCTGGCTATCAGTTTGTTGACCTCAGCTTCAATGGTATTCATGATATCGGTGTAGAACCGTCGTTGCTGTTGCTTGACCGATTTTGCGTCCGAACGGATGTTGAGTTTGTGAAGTGCAACCTCGGGGTTCAGTCCTGGCATGTCTTCGTAACTCAAGATGAACACGTCGATGTATTCTCTGACGAGTTGTAGTAGCGATTCCCGCTCTTCGTCAGTCAGACTTTTACTGACGAAGATGGGCTTTGGAGAAGACTCATCACCGAGATCGACTTGCACAACCTCATCTTCGGTGGGAGGCTTTCTTTGTTCAAATCTCTTTTTCCATTGTGCATCTAGCTGTTGTGCCCATGGCTCTAACTCAAGAAGTTCAGGAATGTCTTCACCTTCTTCGTAGGCGTCGACCAATGCCATATTGACGGACAAGACTTGCCTGAATACGTCCCCAATGCTGACATCCGAATCGGAGGTGGGTGATCCGATTGAGTGTGAATGCCAGTCGTATTCCCCATCTGAGCTTTCAGGGGTCGTCGTAGGTGTAACATAACCTAGCCCACATCTGGTATTGTTGTAGTAATCCCGTGGTTTCTCAGCTGGGACAGGCAATTGTAAGGATAATCGCCGTCTAGTGCCGTATTTTTAGCCTGGCTTAGTTTCCAGATCATACCCCTGTTTTTGTATGAGGTACTTGGATTAGGAACTATACAGATAAAGGGGCAGTCTCCCGGTGTCGGGTTCGAGATCAATTTCTTCTACCCTAAAGGGTTGTGGATCATTCTTTCGGCCGAAGATGATAGGATGATCCTCTCCCTCGATTATGCGGTAAGCGTCTTCCATTGGAGTAAGTTGGTTTGCGGTGTAGACATTTGTTACCTGTGTGTGCAGGTGGATGCCTATACCGTGTTCCATAGCATACATTGTACAAAGCTTATTAAGCTCGAGATAATTCAAAGATAGCCCTTTATTGATGAAGTAAGGTATCTTTTCCAGTAGGATTACATCATCTGCGGATGGAACATCGGTGTGAGCAGCACATACTTGTCTAGTTCTGACTCTTCTTCAGCCACCCCCTGTGTAAATAAAGACTGAGAGAATAACTTAGGTAGCTTAAACATCAGGGGCTCCACGGGTGGAGCAGAACGTGGAGTCGTTGGCCTACCAGCGACCCCCGGTTTGGTGCTCGGAGCTGGACGGGGAGTTGTTGGCTGGCTAGCAGTCCCCGGCTTAGCGCTCGACTGCCGATTCATTCTGGGAAGACGAATCGTCATCTGCTTGACAGAGGGATTGAGCTCCTCTATTTGTTGATGGCTAGCTCAAAGCAGCCTGATTGTCAGTGGCTTTGTCGTGGCTCTTGATGCTTGACCAGACTTTGGCAGTCGGATTATCATCTGTCCCTCTTGTGCAGAGAGGCTGATTGCATCCTTACGCAGAGTGGCTGTAAGTGGTGCAATTTTGCCAGGTTTACGGGCTCGAAGGTGGATCGTTAGAGGTTCTTCCGATCCAGTTGCCGCCTCAGTTGGAGCTTGAGTATCTCCTTCGACAAGGTGCTTTTCAACTTCTCGTACAAGCATGAGTCAGAGTAGTAGGATTCAACCCCTATAAAAGGATCGATATCGGCAAATTTTGTCCTCATGAAGCCGTGCTTGTCGACATACTTGAAGCACTGGTACAGTATGGAGGGCACGATCATGTAATCATGTATCCAAGGACGCCCCAGGAGAATATTGTAGGAAGTATCCGCATCTATGACATAACAGGTCACTTCTGACTGAAGGTCGCCGATTTGGCACTTCAAGCGAATCTTCCCGATCGGATAGCTTCTGCCTGAATTGAAACTGCTAATGGCGGTGCTTGTCGACGTCAGACGATGCATTGGGATGCACATATGGTATAGTAAGCTCTTCGGGATGATGCTTATGGATGAACCGGGATCAATATGCATCCGATCCACCTTGATATTGCCAATGTACCTAGTATAATACAGAGGACGATCGTGCAGGTTGGTCTTGATAAGCATATCCTGCGGAGAGAAGACGATATTGGGCATTGCGCCTTTGCAAGCGCTGTCCTGGAGATCTGCAGGCGAGCTTTCTCCAGTGAGATTGGACTGAGCCAGATATACGTCGACATTCTGGAGTGCCTCGTTTAGTACGACGCAAACATCTTTGGAGAGTCTCAAGAGCTCGTATAGCAATAATTTGGCTGATGTGTTGGCCAATTGTGCCAAGATGTCGAAGTTGTAGGGTCTCTCCAGCCTATGAGGTGTCTCTTTTCGGAGCAGTTTGTCAAAACGAGTGTCCTTCGGCCTAGGCTTGTCGGTCGTCGAAGGCTGCGAAGGTCCTGGAGCATCAACTGCTGTCGGCTGATGATCTTCAGCCGAGTTACCCGGTGGAGGTTGGGTTTGTGCGCCGGAGCGGGTAACAACATCAGTAACTTCTTCAACCTCTGTCGAGATTGTGTGGCATGATTTGACTTTCCTACTCTTCTTCTTGCTGGTGGAGGGAGGTGCGGACTGAGTCACTTCAGGTACCAGATCCGGATGGACCCACATGATCTTCCCTCGTGATGTGGTAAGAGGCACTAGACCAGCAGCCTGGTCTCGGGGAGGTGGAAGATTAGCGACCTCCATCTTCGCTATGGGGACGGGTACTACTCCATCTTGAGTCTTTGTCGGAGGGAAGCTGCCGAATTATACTGACACCATGTTGGCTGCTACGGTCACCTCTTTAAAATGAATGGCCAGGGCCTTAGAATCGATGAGATGCTGGATGTATCGCTTCAGTTTGTAGCAGTCTTGTGTAGCATGGTGAACATAACGATGATAGTGACAGTACTTGGGGCTCTCCATTTCTGCAGGACAAGGTTCACGCCTTGGAGGAGGGATTTGAATTTGACCTCCTTGTATGAGCATGTCCAAGATGGGTTTGACATGAACGTCCTCGAAGGAGTAGGTCATCTGAGGCCACTGCTTTTTTGTCGGCTTTGATTCAGGCTTTGGGGTTGTATCGGCCACCATAGCCTATTTTTCCTTGTTGTCTCGATTGTTGGAGGGGTTACCACCACTGTTGCTGTTGGTGTTAGGGCGTCTGCCCTTGTCCTCTCATTCTGAGACGTGCAGCCCCAGTTGGCGAGCTTTCTTCAACTTATCTTCTGCGCTAGTGGCACTGATGATGAACGTCTTCCAATCCTTAAACTGACTTTCGTCCATCCAGAGGCTGATTGTAGGAAGCAGCCTCTTTTGGCAAATTTCAATTAAGGAGGAATCCGGGTTACCGGAAGGTAACTTCATCGCAGTTTGGCGAAACCGCTCGATATAGTTTCTTGTCAGCTCCTTTTTTCCCTGGACAACATCCATGAGGGTGGACATTGTCACGTCTTATCCTATTTCGTAGAACCTCTCTAGGAACATTCGTTTGAAGCCAGCGAAGGAATGGATGCTGTTGTTCGATAAGTCGCGGTACCAGTCGAAGACAACCCCTTCCAATGCTCCAATAAACAACCGCGTAAGGATGGCGTCGTCATGAGGCAGATGGTCGGTTGTGACTTCGAAGTAGGTGACGTACCTGCTTGCAGATGTTTTCCCATCATATGGTTTAATGTTAAATGGTTTATATCTTGGTGGCAAGGGAACATCTCTCCACGCAGCAGGATACGGTTGTCGTATCCTGAGGTCTTGGCAGTTTTTTCGGGCGTGGAACATGGCCCGGAGCTCTTGGACCTCTTTTCTTGCCTTTCTTGTCTCTTCTGCAGCGGTGGGGGCCGATATTTTAGGAGGATTATCACCCGGGTTTGGTGCAGCTCAGTTCGAGTCCGCATTGGCCGCGGGTCCCATTTTTGTTTGGCCAAGCGTTCTTCCTTGCAGAGTTGGAAGGGCCGCTTTGATTTCGTTTACGGATTTGACCAAGGTAAGAAATATGGCTTCCAGAGTGTCGATGCGTTGGCGATCACTGGGACCGTCTTGGTTGCTGTCCGCCATGAACATCGTCCTCACATGAGGAGAGATGGAAGGAACGGTGGAGGATGTGCCCTCTGAGTCATACCCTTGTACAGAGAAGTCGTCAGGGTATGTGAGAATATTTTCCTCTGGTGTAGACTCAGAAGGAGTGGTACCCCCAGCTTCAGAGCTTTTCTCGTCTTGAGAGTTATGGACGTCCTCGGGGACGTCGAGATCTACTGCATCTGTTGGGTGAACCGTTTCCTCTGGATTATCTTCTTGGAACACCGAATTGTCATGGATATTTCGAGGAGTGCTACCCCCGGCTCCAATGCCTCCCAGAGATGTGGACGACGAATCTCTAAGTGTGACAGATTTCGTCTTTGAGCGGGTACCTTGGTAAACTCCTTCTGTAACGATGGTAGACAACTGCTTAAAAGAGAGTCTCTTGGTTACGACGATTGAGATTTTTGGACTGGAGACATTTATTTTCTTTCCTCTCCCACTGCCAGGAATCTTCAAAGCAGAATTGCAGGAGGCGACGAGAATCGTCTCGTCTTCTGAGCTTGGGTGTTACAGTCGTCGGAAGACGGACTGCCGGTTTTCTTGTACTGTCTCCTTATTGCAGCAGCAGTTGACAATGACTTGGGTGCAGTGATGTCCCCGAAAGGACTTTCTGCACACCGAGTCTTCGTCTCTTTCCTTGTATTTGTGAAGAATTACGTTGCGTAAGTCACCCATTTTATGGGCCCGGGAGTTCTAAGCACATGAGTGTGTTGGCATCCAGTCTGCTCCCTGATGTGGGGGTAGTACGAGTACTTGTCCCTGATCATTGTTGGGATATTCTTGGTAACTATCCCATTTGTTGGCCATCGGGGGATGGACACGGATAGTTTTATACAACTTTCCATCAGGGGCCCGCGTAATAGTCAGCGGGATGCCCTGATAGTCAGAAGTTGGTACAGCTGTCTGAGCTCGACGGGCCCGCACTGCATGAGAATTCTTCCTTCTAGCACCTGAGAGTGCATAGTAGGAAGAGTCCACAGAGGTTGGCACATGAGAGCATATGGGGTCAGGATCGTCTGAAAGACAGTCGAAGACTAACCGTGAGCCGAATGGAGCAGATGGTATGCGGCTGGGTTTGGTGGCCGTACAGGCTGTCTGCATGCGACTGGTATGTGTGGCGGCATGACCCTTCAGTATGCGGCTAGGAGCGGTGGCCGCATAAGCAGTCTGCACGCGGCTGGCAGTCGTGGCCGCATGAGCCTCCTGTATGCGGCTGGCAGTCGTGGCTGCATGAGCCTCCTTCATGCGGCTGGAAGTTCTGGCCGTATGAGCCTCCTGTATGCGGCTGGCTTCTGTGGCCGCATGAGTTTTTATGTGGCTGGCGCTCTTATCCGACTTCTTCTTGGACCGTACAGAGTTCCTCTTTGCCCCTGCAAGTCCAGCATCGTAGTGTTTTAATCTGCCGAACTTGGGGACAGCAGAGTCCTCTGTGGCCTGAAGTGGGGCCGCATGAGAGTCTTTTCCGCCATCTTGGGCAACAGAGAGTACGTTTTCGAGAGCTTGGGGAGGAGCGAATAATTTGGGCCTCCACTCCCTGCGGGCCTTCTTCGTGCGGCCTCACCGCTGGACCGGGCCAGCACCCCCGTCAGAGAGCATTTTTTCAAACGCCTGCTGGTCAAACCGGACGACCAGCATTTGTTGAGTGGAGCCAAGTTTGGCTGCGTCCGATTGCGTCACCAACTCCTCATCCGTGGAGAAGTTAGTCCCCAGCAGAGTCGCCATCGTGTTTGCCATTGATTGTAAAAGTGCAGAACAATTTTATAGGAGGATTGAACTTAGACTCACAATACAAACTCGCTCGTACAAAGAAAGCCTAGGAATAAAAACCTAGGTACAGCAATCTAAGTACGATTGTTTATTTTTGATTCTGGGGAGTGACGACAGAGGCTCGGAAAAACGACGACAGCTCTGCCTTACTCCTTGGACGATCGGACGTAGCCTTGGCTCTGATTAAGAAATGCTCTCAGGATGTGTGGAAAGACTCTTCTGTGCGTGCCTTTGTCTCTCTGTGTGTCCAGCCGGGTGGAGGGAATCTCTCTTGCAAGGGAATGGCACCTTGCTATTTATAGGAGTGGGGTATGATCATTAGGGTTTGCAATGATTGTCCCCTTAAAAAGTCGACAGTTTTGGGGATTAATTACAATCTTCCTTGATCCTGTTTTGGTGGCAATTAATCTGGATCGTTAATCTTGATTGCAACAAATCTGGACAGTTAATGTTGATTGTGCCAAATCCGTATGGGCAATTATTGCTGATTACCGCAAATCTTTATGATAAACTCGGATCTCCTGCCACGTGTAATTATGATGATTGCACTAAATCTGATTTGATCTGAGTAATTATGAAGATTGCACTAAATCTGGTTGTTGGGATTTGTTGATAAATCTGGATTGATTTGGTGCCACGTGTCCAACCATCATTATGCTGCGAGCCGTAGGGACACAGGGGAAACTGATCTTCTACCACGTGTCCTAACCGTGAGCCACAGGGACAGGGTGTCTTGATAGAGCCGTATGAGGGTGGTTTCTCAGGATTTGAATCGCTTGAAGGTGGCAGCCGCATAGGTATGGCCTCCGAAATTTGAGCCGTATGAGGGTGGTTTCCGACTGAGCCGTATAAGGCTGGCCACGTGTCAAGGCTGCATGGGCGTGGCCTCTCAGTATTTAAAGTACATGGAGATGGTCCCCATGATCCGAGCCGTATGAGAGTAGCGGTCGCATGGGGATGGCTTCTCAGGATTTGAACCGCATGAAGATGGCCCCCATGATCCGAGCCGCATAAGAGTAGCAGCCGCATGAGGGTGGCTTCTCAGGATTAGAGCCGCATGAAGATGGCCCCCATGATCCGAGACGCATAAGAGTAGCAGCCGCATGGGGGTGGCCTCCACCTGAACCGCATGCGGCTGGCCACGTGTCAAAGCCGTATGGAAGACTTTGGGATTTGATGGATCGTGCCAGCTATAGAGATTTTTTTCGTTTCCCTAGGAGCACGCCATTATGTCAAAGTCATCATTGCAGCTTTACGTCAGAGCTGTCAGTTCACCTTTATGTTAGAGCTGTCTTGTTGTGTCAAAGCATTAAATGAGGCTGCTGCTTGATGGCCAGCTGTAAAGGCGAGCCGCATGAGGCCACGTGGCTTTTGCTCGAACCGCAAGACTAGGTTGGCGTCTTTTGAGCCGCATAGAACTCCTGAGCCGCATGAAGCTCTGAGAGCTTCTTTGAACCGCATGAGACTCCATTTGTTTTGAGCCGCATGGATTTTCCTATTCTTTTCCATGCTTCTACAGTGAGCCTCTAATTATTGTTTGAAGCTTGCTTTAACTAGAACCCTTGTGACAATAGTCTGGCAGGTTTTGACACGAATAGAAATTCACGACCCAGTTGTTAGAAATCTTTTTATATGATGTGCCTTAGAGTTGGTTACCCTGTTGATAACTCTTGTATACTAGACGAGTAGATCGTTCTATTTTATCGACCGTGTGTTATTGTACACACTCGTTTTCCATTTAGTAAGGAACGATCCTTGACTTGACTTATATCTACCGTATCCCGTTACGCCGTGCCTCATTCTTTATTAACAAGAATCGAGGTACAGTATCCGGACTTTGAAAATCTTCTAAAGACCCTGTCGGGAATTTGCCCTAAAGCGGGTTTTTGCTTCCTTTCTTCGCCGGGCATTCTTACCGCACCGTGGATTTCTTTCTAGTTCACATTGAAATAAGTAAGAGAATAACGCATCAAACGAAACCATAGAATCCGTTTTCAACTCGAAGCTTCTAAGGTGGGTACACTGTAAGCCTTCTAAATTTTTGAGATATACGAGGATTACCGATTAATTGGGATAATTTCTATTAGGATAATAATTAGTGCCCCTTGGACTCCTATTTTCCATTTAGACCATTTGTGTTCCCGGCCGTGTCATTAATATTTGGAGTACGAGACCAGCTGTTACCTTTCAACAAATTTTATATGCTAGATCTAGACGAGTCTCCCTTCATCTAGGTATATCATGTCCCACTCAAACCCGTCCCCTTGTACTCTATTTTTATCGTACGACTTTTTGGTCAAAAGGACTAGCTATAACCCTTACCATAGTACCGGTATACCTTCCGACTTCCATTGGAACCTCAACCCTAACTCAACTCCTTCAATCCAATATATGGTTGTGATCTACTCGAAGTCCACTACGCACATGCCACTAGTGTGCCACCCAATTGAGACCTCATGTGCTACTTAAACACAAAAGTCACGAAAGACGTATTTTGGGCTTTATGAACTTAGCTAACCAACCTGACGGGCAACTAGCTCAACCCCTTGGGTAGAAACCTATTCTAGGATATCCTAATCTAGTAGGAATAGTTTTATCATTAAAATCTTGTCTAGTCCATATAGATTGAAATCCAAGGTTCATCCAATCAACGAGTGATGTCTAATTATGGAACCCATTAAGACCCAGTAAAACCCATCCAGACATACCACCATATTCGGACCATAAAACCGAATTATTTGAAATAGGCCCCTATACCTACTATGTAGTCTCCACCTCTTAGAATGGGTAGCCATTCGTAACCCATATTCCATCTACCTAGAAGTCGCGATACGATCTTGTATTGCATTTATATCCCTTGCTCGTGTGTTTAAATAACCACGGACAAGAGTACAATCTTGATTTCTCAAATTCCGTTCTATTATGGAACCTTGTTAAGAATCTCGGGAACGGAACTTCTATATTGCACGAATTGTGAGCCCCTCTAAGAAGCAAAGGGTTCTTCGATTTAGCAAGTGACTAGACTAGAGTAGCCCAATCTAGCAAATAAGTCAATAGTTCATAAACCTTCTCTCTATCTGCATCATTGGATACACTTTACCGTCCTTGAAGCTTCATATTTACTCTCGATTAATCTTTCTTATCTTCCTGTCCTCTCTATTTTAGAGTGACGAATGGTCATGCTTATTAAAATTTATTAATATTTCTTAGCTACTTGTGTAAATTTGATTACTTGTTAAATTTTGGGTTGCTTGATAGATAAGAGAGGATTATAGGTGCCATATGCCTAGATATCTGTCGGTAGGATTGTGAGCAACTAGTTAGAAGATTATAAGATTCTAGTTTGAGGAGTAGTGTGACCAAAGGTGGGTAGAAGTCCTATAGGTTGTGCAGTTACAAAATGGCTAGGAGGAGGAGATAAACTATTTTGAGGAATTAAAATTTAAGGAGATTAAGGTTAATGTAGACTTTCCTTTTAAATTTTAAGGAATAATTATGAGTTATAATTTCGAGGACGAAATTATTTTTAAGATGGGTAGATTTGTAGCTCCCTTTTTCAAAAATTTTGAAATATTTTATTATTATTTATTTTATTTGAATGGTGATTTTTAGATTTTATAAATAATTAATTAGTTAATTATTACGGTAGATAATTTTAGCCATGGTTAGGAATTGGAGTACAAGGTGACTAGAAATCGTGGCACGGATAGTGCAATGGCGTGCTTTGACTAGTGTATTAGCCATGGTAGGGAAGGCCGAGCCATAGTGACATCCTAACTAGAAAAACCAGGCCAAGTTACGACTTAACCCTTACCAAAGATTTTATTTATTATTTAATTATATTATTGAGTTTTAGGGAACCCGGTTGTACCGAACCTGTCCAGATTGGGCCCAAGTCAAATCCAAGCCAGGTAGACTTGTTTGGTAAGTGCAAGTATTTTTGTATATATTTTTAGGAATTATCAATTATTTTCTAAGAATATTTGTTATAGGTAGATTATAGGTATTATCATTATTAAATAGTGTTTTACAAAATTTGTATGATCTTCTGGAGCCAGATGAGTAGTGTGCATATTGTATCATCAGAAACGACTTTTAGGCTATTTAATTGTCATTAGGATTTTTATTATCATTAATATTACCATGTTGTTATTAAATGATAAACGATTTATATTTATTAAATCATTTATTATATAAATAATATGTATATATGTGAGTATGTATATAGGAGTATATATTGTATACGTGTGTATGTATATGTATATATAAATATATATATTATATATGTGAGTATGTATATATAAATATATATTGTATACGTGTGTATATATATACCCTATCGATAACTCTTCTATATTGCACGAATTGCGTGTGCGCGACGAATTTGACGTGTATCCGTCGAAATTCACCGTATCGACCTTTGTGTAAATTTTCCAATTACTTTGTGCACGTTCGTTAGATTAAGACGAAACTTGCGTCAACATGACCGTATCGTTTTTCTGGTCCTGTATGCCAAGTTTGGTCCCATTCTGAGACAGTTGGTCGGACCGCCGTTTTACGGGCCCCACGGTCCGACTCAACGGACGATTTTGTGCATGGTCCGCCGAAATCCAAATTTGGACATACGGTTGGGTTCATTTCAGAAAACTAGACCTGTTGACATATAGTTTGATGACTTTAGAGACCGTTGACTTTGGCACGCTTTTCGGTGCAAAGCGGGTCCAACAACGGACACCGTTTTGACCCAAAATTACCGTTTTGCCCCTGTATCCAGAATTGGACTTAAGGACAGGCAATCCTAGCTAATTTGACTATTCTGAGAACGTTGATAATGTTTATTTCAGCATCTGGAGACTTTTTGCATGTGTTGACTTTAGTGACTCACCTGATGTGGTTGTACTATCGGTTTCTCCAGCTAAGGACCTCAGGCAAGTGCACTTTCTGATTGCTTTCGATTCATAGTAGTCTTTTCATTTTATGTTTATACATATATCTTGCTGCTTGTTGACATGCTCGTCACACGGAGTAGTCGGGAGGGGAAATATCTTAGTAGACATGTGGACTTCCCAGAACTATCCCATGAGTCTATTCGTGGATAATAGCAGCTGCACACGACACGTGCAGGGTGCCGGATTTACCCCCTAGCCGTTCACATGTTGAAACAGATATTTCACACCACATAGATAGTTGTCTTTTATTTATTTTTCCTTGTCTTCTTCACCACCTGCCATGTCATCAGTTGCTTTCTAGCTTTCATATTCCATATGTTATTTTCATGTCTTGTTAATTCTATTATGTTCTCGTATTGCCATCGGTTTGTGTACTTGTTCCATTCCTGACTGGAAATTAACATTTTTTAGGTTAGCTGTGGCTTCACTTAGCTTGGGAGATACGGGTGTACTTGTAGACAGAAACCTAGAAGTAGATAGCATTTGTATCATTTTCATTAATTGTGAGAATTTTGTATTTTCTTTAAATATAAATGTTGTAAATGTTGTAATAAATTTAGAAATGTAAATGAGCAGCAAATGTTATATTTTGAGCATTTATTTCTATTGGTCGTGACAGTGTTCTACCGTCGACTCTGCGGCGTAGGCTAGCTTGGACACGTCTCGTATCCGAAAAAGTGAGTGCGGGTCGTAACACCCTTCTTCTTCGTCACGATCGCTTTTAAAACCCTAGCCTAGCTTACCTTCTTCCCCAATCTCTCAAGAATCCTAGATCACCTAGCCATAAAAACCCTAGAAAATGAGAAAAGAAGAGGGGGCGAGTAGATCGAGAAGGGAGCTCACCTCGGCCGACGGGGATGTCGATCCTCTTGAGCAGCGGCGAATCTGGTTCCTGACTGTCGAAGATGGCGAGATTTGGTACGGCTCGCAGTGGCTCGCAGCGGCTCGGCGGTGCACTCGTCTCGGGCCGGCTGCACAAAACTCGAATGGTCGGCGCAGAGGTTAAAACGGCGGCTCTCTTCACTAAGTGATGGTGCTGCAGACGAAGCGATGGTACAAGCTTCGAGGAGATGGCGCTCATCCGCTGTCCAATGGCGAGCTCGATCGAAGGGATCCGATCGATGAGTTGAGGCTGAGATTCGTCGATCTGAGTCAGATCTAAATCTGGTGGCGAAGGCGGTGAGGACTTCGGCAAGTAGTGGTAGAGCACATCGGTGTTCGGTTGTGGCAACAGTTAAGAACCGTGGTAGACCCGTCGAGTAGTGGAGATACGGCAATCTTGCGATAAAGTTCGACGAGGATCACGGTGGCGCGCAGCGGCGATCGGCCATGGCAGCATCAGAGTATAGGGAAGAACAGTGGACTGTATCAGTGGCTGTAGTGTGGAAAACTGTCATGTCAGAAAAATAATAACAATTGTCTATTATTTATAATAAAATAATTAGGGTGTTCTCCAAGTCAGATCTGAGTGGCACTCATAGTAAATAGAAACAGATCTAGGGGCCATTGGAATAAAACTGTAACTAATTCATAACTAACCTGCCAAAGCTAATTGATAACTAATTACAGGATTAGTTAATTAACAACTAACTAGAAATAAGTATTTGTACTAATCCCTCTCTCTTTAGTAATATGGCTAAAACCCAATAATAAGTAACCTCTGTCAATTCATTAAACGTAACAGCATCAAACAAAATTTAATAAACAGAATAAACAAAATTTATTAATAAATAACAATCAAACATAATTTAATTACAAAAATTAATTTAGAAGTTAATTAATCAAAATAAGTTTTAACAACTATGATCAACTTAAAACAAAGTTTATAACTAACAATATTAATCATGCTTAATAATAAAAATTAGTAAATAGTTGAACAAGATTTAGTTTTATTATAAGTTGGACCAATTATCAAGAACCAGCTTTTTATAAAAATATAAAAAAATTCTAAAAATAGAAAATTTAGGAAGTGATCCAAAATATACAAAAATGGATTTAGGGAGTTACAAATCTACCCCCCTTAGAAAAATTTTATCCTCGAAATTTCAGGGATTGTGGTAGAGATGGACAAAAGATCCATCAAAATTTATTAGATACTAGGAAATAATAAAAGAACAAATAAGAAATTATTTGGTACTAATCAAACAAGGAATTATTATGAATTAGGAAACAACAAAAGGTCCAACAATGAGTACTAGGTTCTAAAAAACAAATGGTAAGATAAGGAGACTTTAGAAACAAGTCTCGAATAGGAAACAATCAAGTTTGACGAAAATCTAAATGCTAAAAAAACTCTAAAGAAAGATAGCGATCCATGGTCTTCTCCAACCTTGTGAGAATGCCTCCGATCTTCAGTACTCATCCGAAATTGGGATAGTCTCTACTTCTTCAGCTGTCATGAGGTAGACTCATCCCTCCGGCTGTGCTCCCTACAGCTACTGAGGCTGGAGAGGTGGATTCCTCTGCTGCAGTCCTGGAACTCCTCGGACTTGTCCTTGGGTAGTACAATCAGCGGCCTCCGGACAATCCTTTATTTGGTGGGCAAGCGATCCGCAGAATAAGCATAGCCTCAATCTCTTATGGCACTCCTCGAAGCTATGTCCTGGGCGGCGGTAGTAAGCGCAAATGATCGCTGTTTGGGTCTGCTCCGATGATTGGGTGGAAGCGTCTTCGCCTGATGGTGTCGCTTCGGTGGGCCCTGGCTGATGCTGGCACCAACGTCTCTGTACCTCTTAGTCTGCGGCTTCTCATCCTTCTCGAGCTTCATATCCTTCGTGACTCCTTGGACAACTTTGAGGATGTCTGCATAAGTCGTCACCCTGCTAATGGTGACCGCCTGGCAAAGCTTTCGGGCAAGTCCCTTCTTGAATCTCTGGGCTCTCTCCCTTGGGGTGTTCACTAGATTTTTTGTAAAGCGGTCGAGTCTGTTGAACTCTGAAGTATACTCGTCCACCGTCATATTGCCCTACTGCAGTGCCTCAAACTGGTTCCTAAACTCATCTCGGGCGACCTATGGGAAGAACTTCTCCTTGAACAGACTCTTGAAGTCTGTCCAGAGAAGTCAGGAATATGCTAGCTGGGGCTCATCTCTGAACCACGCTCTGGCAACATCATACAACTGCATGCTGGCTACCTCGACCTGTAGGTCCTCGGGAATACGGGCAATCTTCAGCAGCCTCTTTGCATTCTCTAGCTACTTGTTATCATAGAGAATCCCCTCGGTACTGTAGAAATCCATGGGAAAGAGATTCTTGAAATCTCTAACAGTCCCTGGCCTCGCTAGTGGTATTGGTGGAGCTAGTGGAACCTCCCTCGATCGAAGTGCATCTGCAGCGGTGGCTCTGAACTGAGCGACCTAGTCGTTCTAGGAGTTGATGAACTTTTGGAAGATCTTTATCAGCTGCGTGCTATCGATAGTGATCGTCTAAGGAAGCGGAGGAGGCGGTGGAAGCTCTGGCACCTCAGATGCGGTAGGCTCCATGGTCCCGGTATTCCGTGTCGTGACCATACTGTAATAGAAAGATAAATTGTTGATTGCTACGTCCTAGAAAATAATAAACAAACCTAGTAGTGATAAGTATAACCAACATTAGTAATAACCATAACCATTTCTCATGAATCCTACGCTGTGATGAGTTTTTTTTAGTTTTATAGGTTCCCCAATAGCACTCTATAGCCTAAGTACTAATAGGATGAGACCTGCATGGGCCACCACTAAAAATATGTCATGACTCGCTTCCGAATAATTGGATACGAGTCGGACATGCCTAGCCTTCGTTGGGACACAACGAAGTAAGCTGTACAAGTCTAAGGAAAACTCTAAGAGATACGATAAAAATAAAACATAACAGCTTTTATAACATTCTCAGAACAGATCACCACAAACCACTAAGTCCTTTAATACAACTATACAAAACCATTCAGAGACAAATTCGATAAAGAATACAACTTATGAAATCCTCACAATACAATTATCTAGAAATAAATCACTAGAAAAAATCTAAGGAAGGAAACTAAATCCTTGTAGTTCCTAAGTCAAGATTCATAACTCCATCCCGCGCAGCTAAGGCTTCAGGCTCTGGCCGATAAAAAGGTGGACAAGATCCCCAATATCACCAGCAACATATCTAGTCAGGAGCGGAGCAAAGTATAATCTACGATAATAAATAAATGCAACATGACAAACAAAAAAAGAGACAATAAAACATGATGAACATGAAACTATAAATGCATAAACTATCACTATGAAACAAGAGATCATGACATGTGAATTTTGAAATAGCTACTAGAGTATGTGACCGGCTGGGATAAAAACATGAAGCACAAATAGTGGTCCGGTTTAGAATCCCACATGCACGATGTGAGACCTAAGCTATCATGCATTGCCTAACTAGCATTTGGCTTTGGTCACATATTCATAGTATTTTTCCATCCCCAGATACAAGTAAAGAATCATGAACTAGAACACAACACCATGCCATCTAACAATGTGTCCAATATGACAAAGAACATGACATGAAGTAAATGAGTCAAAACCGTAGAAGTAATTGCCTTGCTCTCACGACCCGCACCTAGTACGTAAGGGCACAAGGCGGTAGAATGCTATACTAGGTCACAACATCTAACAATATAACCATATAATGATATACGCTTCAAAAGAAGGATAATATAAAGGTACAACTCAATCACAGAATCTAAGATGGAATAAAGAGATAAAAGATGGATAATAGTCTCAACTAAGAACTAAAATTGAAAGAAATAAGTTTAGATGTTCAAAACAACATCAACATCCAATTAACTGAAAGTACATCTCAAGACGAAACAATCTAAGTAAGAAACTAGTATAGAAGTCCAACTAGATAATGTGCAAGTCCTCAGCGACTGCTGGATCCTCCTGAGGGTCCAAGTCGTCGGTGTCATCTAAGCCTGTGCCATAACATGTGTTGGTACATTTTATTTTGATTATTAACAGCATCTTCGTAGTTTAGTCTTCTGTTCTTCAGATTCAAATATTCTCAGAAGATCTACTACATGGAGCTCTTCCGTTCAGCGCAATCATCTTTCACTTTAAAGACTGAAGCAGTTACCGGCATTCCCTGCATAAGACGGCGTCTTCCTGCTTAGATTCTTGAGTCTGTACTAGTCTAGGTATATCTGTAAAAACCTAAGGACGGATGACAATTAAAAAGCACAAGTCAAAAATCAAATACTTACAGAGCGGCATATCGGCGGCATGCTTCGGCATACCGGCGGTATACCGTTTCTAGCATCCAGAAAGTTGCTGTGATAAATTGTCGGCATACCGGCAGCATGCTACGGCATACCGGCGGTATACCAATTTTTGTGTCCAGAAAGTTGCTGTGATAAATTGTCGGCATACCGACGGTATGCTCCGACATACCGGCGGTATACCGTTTTAAGCAACCCAAAAGTTGCTGTGACAAATTGTCGGCATACCGACGGTATGCTCCGGTATACCGGCGGTATACCATTTTTAGTAATCCAAAACTTGCTGTGACAAATTGTCGGCATACCGGCGGCATGCTCCGGCATACCGACGATATATCGAGTTTCAAATATTTGGTTTTTGAATTGCCCTGACTAACATTAATGTCCGCATTTAATGCTCTCTAACGGTCATTAATATGACCGTTACTATTTGGACGGTATACCGACGGCATGCCGCTGCATACCGACGGCATGCCGGTCTGTCTGTTTTCAGAGCATTAAATGCCACCAACTCTTGGTTCTCTTATAAAAGAAAGCTCTCTCTCTCTCTCTTGAGCTTCTTCACCAACTCTTACCATAAATTTTCCAACAACCAAGAGCTCCACCATTAATACTCTTCCAAGCTTTTCACTGTCATCCTCTCCCAAAGTACTAGAGTATTAAAGAGTTGTACATTTCGATCTTCACGTGTTTAGAAGATCAACAAGTTCTCATTATCTTTTGTTTGAAGTTGGCGAGCCTTCGTAAGAAAACTCGTGCGTAGAAGTTGGCGAGTCTTCGGATCCAAACTCGTGTTAAAGTTGGCGAGTTCTTGGGATCCAAACTCGTGTGTACTATTTTGTTAAATAGTGGATTAAAGCCGGAGAGAGTTCCGGGACTGGACTGCCTCAAAAGAGGATACCAGGATACATCCTTGCGTTTGATCTTTCTACTCTTTACTTTCAATTTCTTTTTATTGCATCAATTATTGTAGTTAATTTTTAATTACCCTATTCACCCCCCCTCTAGGGTTCTACAATTGGTATCAGAGCTTTGTTCTCTTGATTTGGATTTACACCCTTGAGTGATCCATGGCCTCTAACCCTAGTATCAACACGTTTCACAATGAGGGGCACTCCACAAATAGGCCTCCCCTATTTGATGGTACCAACTACAACTACTGGAAGATTAGGATGAGCATTTATCTAAAGTCCATTGATTTTGACTTATGGGATTGCGTGATAAATGGTCTTCCTACTCCTTCCAGAGCTATTGAGGATATTGCTTCTGACACTCTTCGGGACACCCTTTCTGAAAACATTAAGAAGCTTGCTAGTCGAGATGCCAAGGCAATAAATGCTCTTTATTGTACTCTCGACAGTATTGAATTCAACCGAATCTCTACTTGCAAGACTTCCAATGAGATTTAGAAATTACTTGAAGTCACACACGAAGGAACTTCACAAGTAAAGGAGTCTAAGATTAGTAGACTCACGCAAGAATATGAGTCTTTTAAAATGAAGCATGATGAATCTATTACTTCTATGTTTACTCAATTTGGTGATATTATTAATCCTCTCTTCTCTCTTGGTAAGGAATATCCGGCTCATGAAAAGATCAGAAAAATCCTTAGAGGATTGACGAATGTGTGGAGTCCTAAAGCTACCGCAATTATTGAGGGGAACGATCTAACTGTTATGAACCTTGAGACCCTCATGGGTAAGCTTATGACTCACGAGCTCGACATGAAGGATCAAGAGGAATTCTCCACACAAGAGAAGGAGAAAGAGAAGACCAAAGAGAAGGAGAAGACTCTTGCTCTCAAAGCTACAAAGTCTTACTCCAAGGAGAGCTCCGACGACAATGAGTCAGATGATGATGACGAAATAGCTCTCACAGCTAAGCACTTCCGAAAATTCCTCAAATTCAACAAAGCCAATCGCTCTAGACGGGAAAATAAGGAAGATCCGGCGTGCTATCAATGTAGAAGAGCCAGACATATCAAGCGGGACTGTCCGATGATAAGAAGAGATTCAAGTAAGTACGAGAAGCCAAGCAGAGGAAGCTCATCCTCTAGAAAATTTGCCAACACTAGCATTTGGTGTGAGAGTGATGCTAGTGACTCCAACAATGACAAAGAGTGCAAACACAATGCAAATGTTTGCCTCATGGCAACTGATGAGGTACTTGATGATCTTTCCTTAAACACTCTTACCTATGATGATTTGGAGAAAGCCATTCTTGAATTACATGAAGAACACAAAGGTGTTCGAAATAAATACAAGAAATCTCTTAAAGAGGTTGAGGCTCTTCAACTTGAAGTAGAGAGGCTCTCAAGCATTATTATTGATGTGAAGGAAAAATCTCCTATTTCTGACATGGATGAAATAGAGTCTTTGCGACTCAAGTTTCAAGAATCTCTTGACACCATCAAGAAAAGGGATGATGAGATTCTATCCATAAGAAGCTCTTATGAATTCGCTATGCGCAAATGTCAAGATGCTAATAGAAGAGAATATGACACTTCTATTAAGTATAATGATCTTCTTACACGGAGTAAGAATTTAGGTAATAAAAATACCACTCACATGCATGCTCTAAGACACCCCCACACTCATCACAATGCTAGGCATAACCCTTATATGAACACTACACACAACTCCTTTTCTAACACAAGAAAAGGACCTTTTGTTAAGAAGAACACCTCACATCATGCTTTTTACTATCATCATAACACTCATGGTAGAACTTTTTACACTAGAAACTCACATATGCACAACACTCACACTTCTTTTTCTAAATCTTCTTTGATGTGCAATTATTGTGGTTTGCTTGGACATACTTCAAATTTTTGTTATACAAGGAAACAAGTTGACATGAAAGTTCTTAAATGGGTTCCTAGAACTAACAATCAAGGACCCAAACGATCATGGGTACCAAAACATTTATCTTCAACTTTTGTTGTAGGTAACGAATCCTTCTCATGTTAGAAGCAAGTGGATTCTCGATAGCGGTTGTTCACGACACATGACCGGTGATGCTTCACTTTTTACAATGCTATCGATGAAGAAGGAAGGACACGTCTCCTTCGGTAACAATCTTAAAGGTTATATTATTGGAAATGATAATATCGGTTCTCCTCCTTATCCTTGTATTAATAATGTATGTCTTGTTACTAATCTCAAGCATAACCTCCTTAGCATTAGCCATCTTACTGATAATGGCTATGATATCAAGTTTGTTAAACTCAAATGCTACATTACCGATAGTTCTAATGGAACTATTGTTTATGAAGGCATTAGAGAAAACAACATTTATGTTCTTTATCTTGTTGAAGGTACTAACAATGATAGATGCCTAGTTGCAAAGAACGATGAAAGTTGGCTTTGGCACATGAGGCTTGGTCACGCCAACATGGACACCATCTCTCGCCTCGCCTCCAGGAAGCTTGTACGAGGTCTCCCAAGTATCCCATTCAAAAAGGATATGATATGTGAAGAATGCGAGAAAAGTAAGTTGACCAAGTCATCCTTCAAATCCATCAACTCTGTGAGTACTTTTAGACCCCTTCAACTTATCCATATGGATCTTTTTGGGCCTAGTAGAGTAGCTAGCCTTGGTGGCAAACTTTATGCTTTTGTTTTAGTTGATAATTTTTCGAGATTTACTTGGGTTATTTTTCTTGCTTGTAAAAGTGATACTTTTTCGCGAATTTGTTGCTTTTTGTAAACGTGTTCAAAATAAAAAAGGTTTTTCTATCAACAAAATTAGGAGTGATCATGGAGGGGAATTTGATAATGTTGATTTCAAAAGATTTTGTGAAAAGAATGGTTTTGGACATGATTTTGCTTGTCCACGAACTCCTCAACAAAATGGTATTGTGGAGAGAAAGAATAGAACCCTTGGCGATATGGCCCGGGTTATGTTAAACCAATATAAGCTCCCCCAATATTTTTGGGCGGAAGCCGTTAATACGGCATGTCATGTTATTAATAGGGTCTTGATTAGACCTATTTCTAAGAAGACTCCTTATGAGCTTTGGTTTGACAAAATTCCCTCTATTGAATATTTCAAAGTTTTTGGTTGCAATTGTTTTATTTTGAATACCAAGGATAACCTAGGCAAGTTTGAAGAAAAAGCCTATGAAGGAATATTCCTTGGATACTCTACTCATAGTAAAGGTTTTCGAGTTTTTAACAAAAGAAGTCTTGTTGTCGAAGAGTCAATCAATGTCTCTTTTAATGAACTCAACTCTTCTACATTCTCCTCTTCCGAGGATATTGATGATATCTCGTTTGGGTTGGAGAACTCCTCTATTGAGGATCGTCCTTCTTCATCTAACAATGAAGTTGTGACCCCATCAAAAGAGTCTCCTCCTCTCGAGCCTCCTCAAAAGGATCTCCCAAAAGAATGGAGATTTGTCACCAATCATCCTAAGGAGCTTATCATTGGGGATCCTTCCTCCAGTGTTAGCACAAGATCCGTCACTCGTGATCTTTGTGCAAATGTGGCTTTTATCTCTCAAATAGAGCCTAAAAATGTTAATGATGCTTTCCTTGATGAGTTTTGGATGATAGCTATGCAAGAGGAGCTTAATCAATTTGAGCGAAGCAAGGTTTGGGAACTTGTCCCAAAACCTAGCAATCATCCCATTATTGGAACAAAATGGGTGTTTCGTAACAAACTTAATGAAGATGGGTTAGTGACTCGTAACAAAGCCCGATTGGTTGCTCAAGGCTATAACCAAGAGGAAGGCATTGACTACGACGAAACCTATGCTCCGGTTGCACGTCTTGAATCCATTCGTATGCTTTGTGCTTTTGCTTGTTTTAATGACTTTAAGCTATTTCAAATGGATGTTAAGAGTGCTTTTCTAAATGGTATTATTAAAGAGGAAATTTATGTTAAACAACCTCCCGGCTTTGAAGATTTTTAATTTCCTAATCATGTGTTCAAACTCCATAAAGCCCTTTATGGCCTCAAACAAGCTCCCCGTGCTGGGTATGAGCGTCTTAGCTCTTTTCTTGTTTCTCACAATTTTTTAAAGTGGAAAGTTGACACAATACTTTTTATTAAATCCCATGATGGAACTCTCTTGCTGGTTCAAATTTATGTCGATGATATTATTTTTGGTTCTACTAACAATACACTTTGTGTAGAATTTGCTAAAGTTATGCAGAAAGAGTTTGAAATGAGTATGATGGGTGAACTTTCCTTCTTTTTGGGGTTACAAATCAAGCAAGGTCCCAAAGGAACCTTCATCAATTAAGCGAAATATACAAAGGACCTCCTCAAGCGTTTCGACCTCGACTCATCCAAATCAATGAGGACTCCTATGGCCACAACGACAAAGCTTGACAATGATGAAGATGGAACATCGGTCGACATTCGTAAGTATAGAGGTATGATCGGTAGCTTACTTTATTTAACTGCTAGCCGTCCTGATATCATGTTTAGTGTTTGCTTGTGTGCACGATATCAAGCCAATCCAAAGGAATCTCATTTGTGTGTCGTTAAGCACATTTTTTGTTATCTCAATGGCACCATTAACATGGGTCTTTGGTATCCAAAATCCTCATCCTTTGAGCTTTACGGCTTTTCGGATGCGGATTTTGCCGGATGCAAGATTGACCAAAAAAGCACTAGTGGCACATGTCAATTCCTCGGGAAGTCTTTGGTATCGTGGTTTAGTAAGAAGCAAAATTCTGTTGCTCTTTCTACCACTGAGGCAGAATATATTACGGCTGGTTGTTGTTGTGCACAAATTCTTTGGATGTCATAAACACTTTTAGACTATGGCATTTCTCATTCATGCACCCCTATTAAATGTGATAACACTAGCTCTATCAATCTCACGAAAAACTCGATTTGTCACTCACGCACGAAGCACATTGAAATTAGACACCATTTTCTTCGTGACCATCAACAAAAGGGAGATATTCGTCTTGAATTTATTGATACTACCTATCAATTAGCCGATATTTTCACAAAATCGCTCCCGGAAGATTGCTTCACCTTCCTTTGCCGTAAATTAGGCATTTTATCTTTTGATCCATAATCCCTCTCGGCCGGCACACCGACGGTATACCGCGGTATACCGGCGGCATACCGTTTTTCGATTCAGAATTAGGTTCTGTTTCGATACTCGACATACCGTCGGTATACGTCGGCATACCGCCGGTATGCCGGATGGAGGCGGACAGGATTTCAACTGAAGGACCGGGCCTACCTCTCTTCTCTACTTCCTTTAATTCTTTTTTCCTTTATTCCCTCCTATCCATCCCATCTATCATAACTACCCATCTCTTCACCTCCCATCTCAATTATTACTATTTCATCACATCCCCCCTTTCCCTCCTCTTTTTACTCCACCATCATAACTACCCACCACCTTTTCAACTCCCTTTCATTAAACCCTCATCTACAACCGTTTCCACCCTCCTCTCCTTTTCAAAATCCATCTCTTCATCTTCCTCCTCCTCCTCTTTAAAATCCTCCTTTCTCCATGTAGCACCCAGTTTCCCAAATGAGGGTAATTTTAAAATTTCGTATTTATAATTATTTTAATAATAATATTTAATTCATGATATGATTTTTGGTGATTTTAAATCATTTAAAATTATTTAAATCAATGACTTGTGGTTTTGACGTTTTGCTAGTGAAACCCTAGAGACTGTTTGACTTAGAGCCTAACCATATGATTATGATATTTTAATGTCATTTTTGGCCTAAGGATATTTTTGCATTTGACCTCTTTGAATTATTTTGATTTTATTTTATTATTTATGATATTGTTTTGGGGTTATTTGAGTCGGGTTCGAATTTCAACTCAATCCGACTTGTATCGGGGACCCGGGGTAGTTTGACTCTAGTGGGACCCACACACTAGTTAGGCATGGCCCACATGATATTAATTTTAGTCCACATGATATTAATTTTAGTTAGTGACTAGACTAATTATTTTGGTTAGTATTAATATGGATTAGTATTTTAGGATTGACCAAACTACCCCCGACTTAACCCCTTACCAATGTATTAGTAAATAGACTAGAAAAGGGGCTTTTGGACTTTTCCTAATAGGACAAAACCATCTTTATGGCCAGCCACAATAAGGATAGGGTTGAGCCTCCCATTTGTTATTATCCATCTATTTTTCTCTCTCTTGTTCTTCCCCAAATTCCTAAAAAGCAATCCCTAGCAATTTTTCCACCAAATTATTCTATTTCACCACCAAATCTTCTTCTTTTTTTCTCCATTCTAGCCAAGGAGGAAGCTACCCAAGTTTGGGAGGATTCAGAGCTCGTTCGTGTCCTTTTGGAATCTGTACGTGTCGGTGTCGCTCCGGAAAGACTTTTCTTCGATTCGATCTACCGGGAGGTATAAATCCCTTCTCCTTTTTATTTTCTCATGCATATAGGTCTATTTTGAACCCATAGGAATGACCCCATAGTTATATCTCCATTTGTGTCCATTTGGAGGTCATAGGAGTGTCCTTTGTGTTGTGGTTGTGTCCATGTGGGAAAATCTCAAATTTGGACACTATGTGTTGTTGTTATGTATGAATAAATTATTACATGTTTAATCTCATATTTTTGTATTGGAGATGTGTTCTATAGTGTCTCATATATACATATTAGTGTGGAGAGTGAGTTCTTGATATATTATGTTATATACTTGTGTTCTTTTGTCTCAAACTACCTAAATCCGTCATGATTTTTATCCACGTTTTTAATTTCAGCCCTAACTTAGAAATATCATAACTTCTAGATCAAAGCTCGGTTTAATCTCCTATTTTTTTTAAAAGAAGCGTATTGAAGTTAGCTTTCCAAAAACATGTATTAATAGGCCTAATTCTTTCTGTAACTTTCTGGAGAATTATTTGAGTGTCAGCTGTACGAAAGACAAACGCGTTCTCGGTGTTTTCGCGATTCCGGGAGTTTTCGGAAACAAAAATACGATCCGTTTAAAGTTTCGGAAAGCTAACACATAGATCTATAACATACTTTAATCCTAAATTTTTATTTCATGCTGAGATGGTATAGTATTGATTATTAGTAGGAGTTACTATTCGGCATATGCATTTTGTGCACCCTTGTGTGTAATATAATATTCTATTTGATTTTAACCCATGTTAATGTATATAAATTATGTAATTAAATAGAGAATACAAGCATGAGTAAATGGTTAAATAAATGATGTATGAGGTGTAAGTATCCTATCTAATGTAAGCATGTATAAGTATGGCTTGTAATGAATATGTAGGTTCCATAGTATGTAATGTATGGTGCATATAGTGGTGCAAGAGAATAATGAATGATGAATGAATGCAAGAATGAATGTAATGTAATAATAGATATAATGTATGTAATATACAAGTTAATGAGATATAATGTTCTATGTTAACACAAATCCTATATTACCTCATGTACCCCCTTACACTATGTTGACACTATCACACTTGACACATTGTTCACTTACACTTTGACACTCTTTGATATATATACACTATGTATGCCCATTTAACCCTCACTTGCCCCTTTGCCATGTTCACATACACACACATAGCCTCTTAAATAAGTATTTAAGAATATAATTAACTTAGCTATGTATGTATATTATATATATGTTAGCATATTGTGTTGAAATATATAAGTTTATATAACCATTTGAAATGCCATGATTATAGACCTAATGTTGAATACCAATATATGCATGTGTATATATGTGTAGACATATATAGCTTAAAGTAATATATTACCTAGTGTATATCCAATGTAAATTCTTGCCTATTTCAGTATTGAATAATTGCATGCTATATAGAGTTGGATGTATGTTGGCTTGTATAGCCTTGTATTGATGTGTGCTTGCTAGGATAGTCTTGGTTAGGCCTAGTAAGACTTACTGGGTTAGGACATGACCTAGTTTGACTAGTGCAGTTGACCAGAGTTGACCAAGGGTTGACTTTGGCCTAGTTTGACCTAGATTCATGTAGAATGCATTGTAGTGCTTTATATTACCCTTCTGGATATGTTGTGACTTGTGCTGTTCTAATTAGGAGCCAGACACCTTGTAACCTGTGTTGCTTTAAATAGGACTCTGTGGCTTCAGTTGGACCCCCTATACTTATCAGCTGTTCAGGTTATCAGGCGAGTACATTCTCTGATCATTTTATATCCTGCTTAAAATTATTTCCTGCAGTAGATTATTTTACTTGTACTGTCACGTTGGTCACACGGACTGGTACTATATGGATCCCTTCTTGAGATGTTATCCTTAGGGAGCATCGGGTATTACATGTTCTGTGCGTTTCACTTACATGGCGTATCATATGCTTCATTGGTTCTTTGATCACTTACGACATATACTCTTATGATCGTAGAGTCTTCCTAGAATCCTTATCCCATTTATGGGACTACTATGTATCACCTTCGGGGTCTATCACCTTCGGGGTCTATTACCTTCGGGGTCTATCACCTTCGGGGTCTATCACCTTCGGGGTCTATTACCTTCGGGGTCTATTACCTTCGGGGTCTATCACCTTCGGGGTCTACTACCCTTCGGGGGCTATTACATAGCATCATATAACATAACCTGGTTGGATCCTTGTGTATTGATTGGGGGTACGGGGGAGGATAAATAGCCATGTGAACAATTCCAAAGTAGATTAGCCATGTACGCCTCTTTAGTATAGCCATGTACAATCAAGCCGTTCACATGTCGACTTTGTGCTCTAAATTACTAGTCACTGGTAGCTCTTTATTTATAGTAGATATTTCTATTACAGCTCTCTCTCTGTTTATATACAGCATTTCTTTCAGTACCTGTATCTTACTTTACTGCATGATTATATTTTCTAACCTGCTATGATCTGTTGAGATGCAATGTGCTCGCTCCTGTCCTGACTGGACCTGTTGATAAATTTTACAGATGGCCTGGGATTGCCTGCTAGCCTAGAGGAGACACAGTAGGGGTTGTTTAGGTAGTTATTTTATTTTGTCTGGAGTTGTATTTACTTTGTGGATTATTGTATCTGTATTTGAGTTTTGAGATGTATTTCTGGGATTATGTACCTTAGACACTTAGACTTCTATCTTCTGTATCTCTTTTGGATTTCATGTTTTATCTATCCTTATCATGCTCTACCTTAGATGTGATTGAGTCTGTATCTGCTATGTCACCCCCATTCGGGGAGTATAAACTGTTTAGTCTTATACTGTTAGATGCATTGAGACCTAGGACAGCGTTCTACCGCCGACACTACGACGTAGGCTGGGCATTGTTACGTTCTCGTGCCCTAACTCTAAGGCGCGGGTTGTGACACGTTTTTAGTGGTGGCCCATGCAGGTCGAGACTAAAAGTGTAGTGGTATTCGAACTTGAGTACCACTACAGCCTGCACTAGGAATAGGATATATTTTTAAAGATACTCAATCACAGTTAGGAACCCTTGAGAGATTCCTGGGACGACCCTTGAGAATCTTATTTTAACTTCGATTTGAAACTCTTTTTTCCTTGATTTGATTTATCCTTACTTTCTGTTGTTAAATTTGATTTTGATGGATTATGGTTGAATTTGGGTTTGTATTTATCGATTTTGATGGATGACTGTGAATTTTGAAACTTGATGATAGCTGTTGCATCCGAGTTTGTATTTTGATGGATTTTTGAAGATTAATGTTCGTTGATAAATTTGATTTGATTTTTCAGTATTCATTATTGATTAATTTAATTTTTGGCAAGATGAAATTATATGGGCTAGGTCATCTATGTTATTGAATCTAGTCTTCTATAGTCACATTAGCCAGCATGGTGAGGACATATAGTCTGACTCTGGATATATTTCTCGGGTGTGGGAATTTAAGGTTTTTGCAGCCAAGCTAGCGGCACCGCGAAAATGTTAAATACCATGATTCTAGAGATATGTGCATAAGTCAAGGGCTCTGTGATTATCGTAGCCTTGCTTACTAGTATGACGAGGATTTAGAGTGCCATGATTTTGGATAGACGCATATGATTATCAGATTGCACCTTAAATATTTTTTTAAACATATTTTCTCTACTTTTGTCCAGTCATTCAAAAAAAAAGAGAATTATTATTTGTTTGTTTGTCTAGTTTTCTATTATTTAACTCAGGAGTAAGTTTAGTTGGTTTTATAAACCTTGTGAAATTTCTTGCTAGGAGCTTTCATAATACAATGAATCGATGATTTTGCTAGACTTTATCTGAATTTGATATTTTAACTCTGGATTTCAAAACGGTTTCTTCTTTAAACAGATAAGCAGAACCGATTTTATCGTTATTTCTTCTTGCTATTATTCTTGTATTAAATAATAATGATAATAAAACTGCCTTGATTTTGTCAATCACCTGCTTGCAATCTTGGTAGGAATCTAAATGTTAGTCTTAACGTAGAACTAAATTTTTTTTTTTGGGACATGAGAATATGTATATGAATATATATATATATAACAGACACTTTGCCTAACACGTATGCATGCTACACTTGATTTTTCCACATATCTAGATACATATTGATATGTTGTTGATGTCCAAATTTTCATAACCAATATTTCTGGTTCTCTGCTTTTCCATGTTTAAATTCGTAATTTAAATATAAATTTCATGTTATTAGTTTTGTCTATATAACTGCACATGCATGATATCTACAAGGTTTCAATTTTTAGAGAAATTGGTTAAGTTATGTTAAATTGTCCAATCTGAGACTGCATGCATATTAACCCTTAATACTGAATTCTAAATATTTAGCTTAAATTGCTGTTTTATTTTCTTTAATATAATATTTAGGGCTATGTACATTGTTGTAAGTAGGGATATAAATTTAGGTTTCATATTCTTACATGTTAGTCTGTGATAAACATTGAGTTGGTTTTTAATGTTCAAATTTCTCCAAAACCCTGAAAACTAGTTACATGTTAACATTTTTACATTGATTTCCATGTTTAGTTAAATTTCAGATTTAACATGTAATATTGAACTGTATGCATAGATAAACGTATTGATAGTATGTTAGAGTTTTATTTCTATCATGCTAGGATGTATTGGGAGCATTGAAATTAGTTGTGATGTTTCAAACTTCTAAATTTTGAAATTGCATTATGTTAATATTGCACTAGTTTAAATGTTAGCTTGTTTTCAGATTTTATATGTAAACGTTGAACTAAAACCTGGTTTAACTTTTTAATACTAAGCCATAACCCTGTACAAGGACACATACACACACCCTAACTTAGTATACGCTGTCATGTAACCTAACCTTTCCTCTCTATGTTAGGATCACATACTTGTATAGATATATATAGAGCTTCGGCATACATGTTATAATATATGTATATACATAACTAAATCTCTACCTCTTATAGATGTTTATGGTTAGCCATGCATGTTATGATTAAATAGGTTGTGTATTGTAGGTTGTTAACCCATATGCCATGAGTAGCGTAACAGGATAGCTCATATACAATTTCATGTATATTTCACATACACCCATATACACACAAACCACATAACATTACATAATGCTAGTTTTTCCTCTCTAACGCTCTCTCTGTATATATATATATATATATTGTGATTTGGATTTCAATGCAAGTGATTTTCAATTCCTTAATTTTTGAATTTGATTTTCTGTACCCTTTTTCAGATAATTGGTAGTTGCCTTTATTTTGTTTTGATAAGTACCAGTTTCATGTAGGATGGTAGACCGCCTTACAGTTTTGATGGTTTGTTGTTTCTGTAACTTCTCTAGTTTAGCACCCTAAATTGTTTGTATGTTTTGATACCCTATGACCGTTTCGGTTAGCATGACTAGTATACCTAGATGAGACTTTCACTACCACCGTATGCCATGATCCTGTATGTCGTCCTTTTGATCACATGATTTGTTTAATCTGGGACTTTGATTGTGGGGGTTTGACCTAGAGGGAGTATGGACATTTTAATTTCGAGGACGAAATTTTTCTAAGGTGGGTAGAGTTGTAGCACCCAGTTTCCCAAATGAGGGTAATTTTGAAATTTTGTGTTTATAATTATTTTAATAATAATATTTAATTCATGATATGATTTTTGGTGATTTTAAATCATTTTAAAATTATTTAAATCAATGACTTGTGGTTTTGACGTTTTGCTAGTGAAACCCTAGAGACTGTTTGACCTAGAGCCTAACCATATGATTATGATATTTTAATGTCATTTTTGGCCTAAGGATATTTTTGCATTTGACCTCTTTGAATTATTTTTATTTTATTTTATTATTTATGATATTGTTTTGGGGTTTTTTGAGTCGGGTTCGAATTTCAACTCAATCTGACTTGTATCGGGGACCCGGGGTAGTTTGACTCTAGTGGGACCCACACACTAGTTAGGCATGGCCCACATGATATTAATTTTAGTCTACATGATATTAATTTTAGTTAGTGACTAGACTAATTATTTTGGTTAGTATTAATATGGATTAGTGTTTTAGGATTGACCAAACTACCCCCGACTTAACCCCTTACCAATGTATTAGTAAATAGACTAGAAAAAGGGCTTTTGGACTTTTCCTAATAGGACAAAATCACCTTTATGGCCAGCCACAATAAGGATAGGGTTGAGCCTCCCATTTGTCATTATCCATCTATTTTTCTCTCTCTTGTTCTTCCCCAAATTCCTAAAGAGCAATTCCTAGCAATTTTTCCACCAAATTATTCCATTTCACCACCAAATCTTCTTCTTTCCTTCTCCATTCTAGCCAAGGAGGAAGCTACCCAAGTTTGGGAGGATTCGGAGCTCGTTCGTGTCCTTTTGGAATCTCTACGTGTCGGTATCGCTCCGGGAAGACTTTTCTTCGATTCGATCTACCGGGAGGTATAAATCCCTTCTCCTTTTCATTTCCTCATGCATATAGGTCTATTTTGAATCCATAGGAATGACCCCATAGTTGTATCTCCATTTGTGTCCATTTCGTGTCCATTTGGAGGTCATAGGAGTGTCCTTTGTGTTGTGGTTGTGTCCATGTGGGAAAATCCCAAATTTGGACACACTATGTGTTGTTGTTATGTATGAATAAATTATTACATGTTTAATCTCATATTTTTGTATTGGCGATGTGTTCTATAGTGTCTCATATATACATATTAGTGTAGAGAGTGAGTTCTTGATATATTATGTTATATACTTGTGTTCTTTTGTCTCAAACTACCTAAATCCGTCATAATTTTTATCCACGTTTTTAATTTCAGCCCAAACTTAGAAATGTCATAACTTCTAGCTCAAAGCTCGGTTTAATCTCCTGTTTTTTTTAAAAGAAGCGTATTGAAGTTAGCTTTCCAAAAACATGTATTAATAGGCCTAATTCTTTCTGTAACTTTCTGGAGAATTATTTGAGTGTCAGCTGTACGAAAGACAAATGCGTTCTCGGTGTTTTCGCGATTCCGGGAGTTTCCGGAAACGAAAATGCGATCCGTTTAAAGTTTCAGAAAGCTAACACATAGATCTATAACATAATTTAATCCTAAATTTTTAATTCATGCTGAGATGGTACATTATTGATTATTAGTAGGAGTTACTATTCGGTATATGCATTTTGTGCACCCTTGTGTGTAATATAATGTTCTATTTGATTTTAACCCATGTTAATGTATATACATTATGTAATTAAATAGAGAATACAAGCATGAGTAAATGGTTAAATAAATGATGTATGAGGTGTAAGTATCCTATCTAATGTAAGCATGTATAAGTATGGCTTGTAATGAATATGTAGGTTCCATAGTATGTAATGTATGGTGCATATAGTGGTGCAAGAGAATAATGAATGATGAATAAATGCAAGAATGAATGTAATGTAATAATAGATATAATGTATGTAATATACAAGTTAATGAGATATAATGTTCTATGTTAACACAAATCCTATATTACCTCATGTACCCCCTTACACTATGTTGACACTATCACACTTGACACATTGTTCACTTACACTTTGACACTCTTTGATATGTATACACTATGTATGTCCATTTAACCCTCACTTGCCCATTTGCCATGTTCACATACACACACATAGCCTCTTAAATAAGTATTTAAGAATATAGTTAACTTAGCTATGTATGTATATTATATATATGTTAGCATATTGTGTTGTAATATATAAGTTTATATAACCATTTGAAATACCATGATTATAGACCTAATGTTGAATACCAATATATGCATGTGTATATATGTGTAGACATATATAGCTTAAAGTAATAGATTACCTAGTGTATATCCAATGTGAATTCTTGCCTATTTGAGTATTGAATAATTGCATGCTATATAGAGTTGGGTGTATGTTGGCTTGTATAGCCTTGTATTGATGTGTGCTTGCTAGGATAGTCTTGGTTAGGCCTAGTAAGACTTACTGGGTTAGGACATGACCTAGTTTGACCTAGTTTGACTAGTACAGTTGACCAGAGTTGACCAAGGGTTGACTTTGGCCTAGTTTGACCTAGATTCATGTAGAATGCATTGTAGTGCTTTATATTACCCTTCTGGACATGTTGTGACTTGTGCTGTTCTAATTAGGAGCCAGACACCTTGTAACCTGTGTTGCTTTAAATAGGACTCTGTGGCTTCAGTTGGACCCCCTATACTTATCAGCTGTTCAGGTTATCAGGCGAGTACATTCTCTAATTATTTTATATCCTGCTTAGAATTATTTCCTGCAGTAGATTACTTTACTTGTACTGTCACGTTGGTCACACGGATTGGTACTATATGGATCCCTTCTTGAGATGTTATCCTTAGGGAGCATCGGGTATTACATGTTCTGTGCGTTTCACTTACATGGCATATCATATGCTTGATTGGTTCTTTGATCACTTACGACATATACTCTTATGATCGTAGAGTCTTCCTAGAATCCTTATCCCATTTATGGGACTACTATGTATCACCTTCGGGGTCTATCACCTTCGGGGTCTATTACCTTCGGGGTCTATTACCTTCGGGATCTATTACCTTCGGGGTCTATCACCTTCGAGGTCTATTACCTTCGGGGTCTATTACCTTCGGGGTCTATCACCTTCGGGGTCTACTATCCTTCGGAGGCTGTTACATAGCATCATATAACATAACCTGGTTGGATCCTTGTGTATTGATTGGGGGTACGGGGGAGTATAAATAGCCATGTGAACAATTCCAAAGTAGATTAGCCATGTACGCCTCTTTAGTATAGCCATGTACAATCAAGCCATTCACATGTCGACTTTGTGCTCTAAATCACTAGTCACTGGTAGCTCTTTATTTATAGTAGATATTTCTATTACAGCTCTCTCTCTGTTTACATACAACATTTCTTTCAGTACCTGTATCTTACTTTACTGCATGATTATATTTTCTAACCTGCTATGAACTGTTGAGATGTAATGTGCTCGCTCCTGTCTTGACTGGACCTGTTGATAAATTTTACAGATGGCCTGGGATTGCCTGCTAGCCTAGAGGAGACACAGTAGGGATTGTTTAGGTAGTTATTTCATTTTGTCTGGAGTTGTATTTACTTTGTGGATTATTGTATCTATATTTGAGTTTTGAGACATATTTCTGGGATTATGTACCTTAGACACTTAGACTTCTATCTTCTGTATCTCTTTTGGATTTTATATTTTATCTATCCTTATCATGTTCTACCTTAGATGTGATTGAGTTTGTATCTGCTATGTCACCCCCATTCGGGGAGTATAAACTGTTTAGTCTTATACTGTTAGATGCATTGAGACCTAGGACAGCGTTCTACCGCCGACACTGCGGCATAGGCTGGGCGTTGTTACGTTCTCGTGCCCTAACTCTAGGGTACCGGTCGTGACACTCCATCATTTCTCCTACTCCTCCTTCATCCACTCCAAAAACATAATCTCTCTTCATGGTAAACCCTAAGTGCCCCCGATCCTCCTCCTCCTCCTCTATATTCAACCCCTTCGTCCCGGTGGCGCAACCTCACGGCTATGACCAACGCATCTTTTCCAACTCTTTGGCGGCCGAGCTTTGGTTCCAGCACTTCGTCCATCACAACGTGTTCAAGGGACGGGCGATCAACTGGAACCTCTTCCCCGGTCACGTCCCCTTGTTTGACGACGCCGGACTCTCCTCTCTACTTCGGCACCAAATACCCATCTACCCCGCTGCTGTCCGACTTTTCTATTGCAACTTGGTCGGGGATGACGATCCATCCGCTATTCAATCTATGGTCAATGACCGTCACTTCCGTCTAACATCTCGGGAAGTGGAGAACATCCTCGGCATCCTGGACAAAGGGGAAGCATTACCATCCTTGGGTGCTCTCAACTCCTCGGCCGCGTCACCCTTCGATGAATTCTGCCGTATCATCTGCAAGGGCCCCAACCCTCCTGCCATCCCGGCCCTCTCTGCCCAGCTGGAGCCATTTTACTACGAGCTCCATAGGATAGTGTGCCACACACTATTTCCTAAGGGCGGGAACTACGACGCCATCACCGGTGATGCCCTCGTCTGCATGTATTATCTCTATTCCCGGAAGCCATTCTCCTTTCCGAAGACTCTCCTTCTGCTCTTCCGACGTGTCATGCCTTCGGGAAAGCAAAACCTCTACTACGGCTCCCTTATCACTCTCCTTCTGGAGGCCAAACAAGTTGACCTATCTCTTTGCTCCTCGGATGGCGTGCCCTCCTACCTTGCTGTCTCTCGTTCTCTTAGCGGCGCCTCTGCCTCCCGTGCCTCGTCTTTCCAAGAGCGTCCGACATCCACTCCTGCTGCTCCCATATCTACCCCTCCTGCTTCGGGCCGTTATATTCCGCTCACTCAGCAGCACTTTGATATGCATATGGCCCAGGTGGAGGAGCAGATGCGGGCCCACACTCGTGGACTTGGCGTCCTGATCCAGTCTCGTTTCCACGATCTGGGGTACTTTATTCAGCGCACTCTTCAAGACCATAATGCTTTTCTGGATCTTAATCTTCAGGATCCCATGTACACGGCCCCGCGCTTCTCTGATCCCAATGCCTATGGGTTTATGTACCCTGACGGCATTGATCCTTTTGGCGCCTTCCAGCAAGCTCAGGGTGATGATGACGATCCGGCTGATGAGTAGGGATGGATTCCCTTTTGGGTGATGGTCTCGTCTTATGTATGTTTTAGTTTTTATGTGTTTGTTTTTATGTTGTCTTTTGTGGTCCTTCGGGGACCAGTGTGTGGTTGGTACTAGTTGTTTGCAGTCCCTCGGGAACTTTATCTGTGGTTATCTCTA
>JANAVB010029620.1:18330092-18337592 GCA_029216955.1 Iris pallida
TGTCCTGTGCGTCGAATTATAACACTCAGACTGCAGGGGCTGTACGCACGCTGCGCGCGGCCTCGTGGGCGCATGTTGACGTCCGTAGCTCACGACACGAGCCACATGGTCAAGTCCCTGGGTAGATTAGGTCTAGGGCTTTATGTCCATGCTCCTGGAACGAGTCTTCGTTGCGTCGTGCGTACGAAGGCCGTGTCAATGACAATTTTCAGCTGCGTGCACAGTGCTGATTGAACCGTGCACGTTGGATTTCTTCGCGCACGCTCCACGAAACGTTGTAAAATTTTACGAGCACGTGGGCAGAGGTTGCCCCCATACGTCCATAAAATTTCACGTAAAACGGAGTCCTGTGCGTCGAGTTACAACGCTCGGACAGCAGGGCATGCACGGGACCGTGCACGGGCCTCGTGCATGCGTGTCCGTATCCAATTCGGACACTAAAATCGTGTCGAATCAAGATCCGTCTTCACGAAAGTTATTTCAAATCATAACAGCAATAAATTCATGAAAACAAAATCGAAAAATACCAACTTTTAGTTCTAAGTGGCATTTCGTCGAACACGTGTTCCATTAGGACCGATACGTGTCCGATACGGCTATCAAACAAAATCAAAAGCCTACCAAACTTCATGCACAGGTCCAGGGTACCTATATGGATGCATCTACGAAGAAAAAAAATGGAATTAACAAGTGTTTAGAGAGATTTACCTATTGAGTGTCAAAACTCAATGAAACAAGCCTCTAAACACGTCGATGTCGATTTCCTCCGGTCCAACACCTCCGATCCCTCGCTAGCAAGTCTCCAGCAGATTCCTCTCCTCCCAATGGTCACAATGCACTTCGTTTGAAATGATTTGGGTAAGAAATGAGAGAAATAACTTTTGGAGGAGAAGAGAAAAATAGGGTTTTGACCTTGTAACGGCTACTATGTTTCTCATAATGAAAAGGGGGGAGGCTGCTGAGTTTGGCCGGCTAAGGGTATGGAGGATTAGGGTTAGGGTTTTGTTATGGGCCAACACTCCTCAAGTTGCTTAAAAGCCCAAAGACAAAAAGGCTTAAAAAGGCTATATAAAAAATGACTTAAAATAAATTACAAGATTCCTAAAATGGGCAATAGCTCTAAATTAAAAATCTAAAAAGCCAATTAAGTTTCTAATTACATTATTAGGCTTCTAATCAAGGTTGACTAAGGTTATACCACCTTCTACTACCAAAGACATCAATCAAAGCTACACAACAATTAATTTAATAATATAATAATAAAAATTCAAATTAGCACACAAAGACTAAAATATCCCTAATTTAGAAAAGTGGGAGTGACACTTTTAGCAAGAAGCCCAAAAAGTCAAATAACTTAAAACCCTAAAAATTAATTCAAGAAGTTTCCTAATTAGAACTAAAAACTTAAAATTCAAATCTAACTTCGTAATTAGGTTTCTAATGTCATAGTTAGTCTCTAATCATGGTTAGCTAAGGTTAAACCGATTGCTAATACAACACCAATTAAATATTATAAATGAATCTAAAAATAAAAAAATCACATAATTACCAAAATATCCTTATTTTAGAAAAGTGGTGGTTACAAATATATCCTCCTTAAAATAATTTCGTCCTCGAAATTAAGGTTAGTAGTACTCCTTCTAGGTCAATCTCCCAACAATCAAAGTCTTAAGAAAATTTATTTAAATCATGCAATTTAAAATAATAGCATACAGGATCATGGCATACAGTAGCAGTTGAGGGTCTCATCTAGGTATACTAGTCATACTAGATCATAACAGTCATAGGGTATCAAAATATACAAACAATCTGAGGTGTTAAACTGGAAAAGATAAATAAACAACAAATCATCAAGGCTGTAAGGTAGTCTACCATCCTATATGAAAACTGATAATTATAAAAAAACAACTAGGAATTAACTATAAAGGGTTACTATTCTAAAGATGATCAAAACTGAAAGTTTAAAGCACGACTGTCAATAGCATTGAAATCCAATCACGATATATATAAAAGAAAGTTTAGTCTCGACACGATCTAAGTTAATCAATCTCTAGGTAAATCAAGATTTGGGCAAGAAGGGGAACAAGGTCATCGAAGTCTGAGCATGAGCATCCAAGGATGGAGATCTAGGTTACGATTAATTTAATTCAATTGCGTACGACCCAGAATATTAATACGATAAGAAAAGATGACCAAAGTCGATTGGTCGTGATCAAGGGAGTTAGGATTCAATGATATTGAAAACTTTAAAAGGATAATTCAAAGATATGGAATAAGTCAATTTTCTCCTTTTGATAGGGAAAACAAAAGACAAGGTTTCATAGGGAAGTCAAGTTAATCATCTCTCTCTGATACCATCAAGCTTATCTAATCATCATTTGCCAATCATATCTTTATCTCGTAAGTCCAAATATGAAAATCAACCTTTATATGACTACCACCAAGAATTTATACCCTTTCGTTATGAAGATTGGACCTTGTCATGATCATCATAGGCTCAATTCCTAAATTCCAAAACATTACTCATGAAGCATACCCTTTTATTTATTAGCACTCAATACTAACCACTTAATCATCTTTAAATCCAAATTCTTCCATCTTGTCCTAAATTAGATCAGAAACCTCTAAATCAAGTTTTATGAAATCCTTGAATTTGTTCAAATTACTCTCCTCGTATTATTCAATCTAAAACCACTAGGCCTTACAAAACTTATTCTCCATTATAAAATCAACCTTCATATTTCCTTCAACGTACACCTTCAAATATTATTCTTCTTAAATTTAAAATTTCACAAAATCTCTAGATTTCTATAACTCAAAATTCTTGTGTTCTCTCTGTTCCTAGCCATTTTCTTACAATATCTTGTTCAATTTTGTATCATCATCGCATACAGTTAAAATCTCTTCTCCATTACTCAATTCTTAAATTTAACATCATAGTCTTAAAGTAAAACGTCTCAAGAATCAATAACCAAAAATTATCCAAGTCCTCAAACTATGTCGACCTCGAATATCCTCATAAGTTAGGAAATACATCTATGAATTATTTATATAAAAAATATTTCTCTATGTGTGATCGTTTCTAATTGATAATATTGATCTCTTGATTTCATTCCCAATCTTTACCACATCTCTATCTCAAAATTCTATATCAAGGTCCATCATATTATATTCCTACCTAGATTATTATGAGATAACAAATTACGTCCTTTTTGAGCTAGATAATTTATGTCACTTCCTCGACTAAAGATATATAGAGATTCAAAGTTTCAAAGTATAGATGACAGAATTAGATATGAGATAGGTGATTGATGTAATTAGGACAGAGTTAACTAAGATAAAGAAAAATGGAAATACAAGAAATAAAGGCAAGAAAAAAAATAATAAAAATCTATTCTTGCTCATCTGTTCAAAGAAATGAACCAATTTAAGATATAATCTGATACCATACGCAACTTCCTAAAATCATGTTGTCAGAATTTTACCACGCCAGTAAGCATAGCTGCAATAAACGATAGAGTCCGTAACTAAGGTATACACCCTATAATCATGTTACCTAGAATTCTTACCACGTCAACCGGTATGGCTGCAAGAGAATCTAAATTCTATGACTCGGATAGTATATCTAAAATCAGGCGCTATGTCCTTGTCATGCTAACCAATATGACTGTGATAAATTCTAAACTCCATAAATAAGGCAGATATTTACCTTTCTTGCTGTGCTTATCAAGTATGTTATCAGGTTATACCCTAAATTCCAAAAATTATATATATATATATATATATATATATATATATATAAACTCAAAGTCAACAACTAACATCAAGATTCAAAATTCAACAATAAATCTATCAAAATCAAATTCAATAACAAGGAGTAATGGGTGAATCAAATCAAGGAAAAAAGATTTCAAATCAAAGCTAAAATGAGATTCTTAAGGGTCGTCCCAGGAATCTCTCAAGGAATTCTAACAGTGATTGAGTATCCTCTCATTTTAACACCTTGCTTCCTATACTCTATAGCAGGCTCGTAGTAGTACAACTAAGTCGTTGCGCTACTATGATATCGCACAAATATGAATCTCGACCTACATGGACCATCAATAAAAATGTGTCACGACCCACACCCAGTGTAAGGGTACGAGAAATGGGTACGTCCAGCCTATACCACAGTGTCGGCTGTAGAACGCTGTACTAGGTCATAATATCTAACAATATAACTATACCTGTACAATGATATACGCTCCAAAAGGAGGACAATATAAAGGTACAACTCAATCACATAATCTAAGATGGAATAAAGAGATAAAGATGGATAATAGTCTCAACTGAGAACTACAACTGAAAGAAATAAGTTTGGATGTTCAAAACAACATCAAAATCTAATTAACTGAAAGTACATCTCAAGACAAAACAATCTAAGTAAGAAACTAGTCTAGAAGTCCAACTAGACAATGGACAAGTCCTCAGCGACTGCTGGATCCTCCTGAGGGTCCAAGTCGCCGGTGTCATCTAAGCCTGTGCCATAATATGTAGTGCACAACTCCGTCTCACTACCTGTAATATTTTCAACAGTCCAATCAGGACGGAAACAAGCACAATACATCTCACGCAGTTCATATCTTGACAAAAATATAAAGCTTATGATAGATTAAGATACATGAAACACTGTAAGAAATAAGCATGAAAAGAAAGAGAGAAACTGATAAACGAAGCTATCTATATATGATAATAGAGAACCATAAGTGACTATGTGATTTAGAGTACAAGATAGACATGTGAACGGCTTGATTTGCACATGATTATACTAAAGAGTTTGTACATGATTACACTAGTTTGAAATTGTTCACATGACTATTTCTACTCTCCCATGTCCCAATCAATACACAAGGATCTAAACAGGTTATGTTATTGTACATGATAGTTTATACATGAAGCTTCTGAGATCATGAGAGTCCATGAGAGCACATGAGTGTACATAAATAATAAGAGTCCATGAAATATATGATGTTCGTGAAAAGCACATGACATGATATATTCGATGCACCCGAGGGGGATAACATCTCATGTAAAGATCCATATAGTACTAATCCGTGATAACGTCGTGTCAGCATTAAGTAAATTAAAATATGACAAGAATATAATTCCTAGTAAGTATGAAATGGTCAAAAAATGTACTCGTCTGATATCTCGACTGTCTGATGAGAATAAGAGTTCGAACTGGAGTATCTGAGTCCTATTTAGAACAACCATAGGTTACAAAGTGTCTAATATGAAATAGATAAAGTCTACAATGCATTCTAAATGATTCTAGGTCCTTCTGGGTCAAAGTCAACCCTTGGTCAACTCTTGTCAAACCTGGTCAACTCTGATCAAACCTGGTCAACTATAAGTCAACTATTCCATCTACCAAATTTTAGGTCAAACACAAGTTATCAAGTCATTCTAAGTCCGTTTGAGTCGATTTGGATCAAGTTTGACTCAAAGTTGACTTTTGTCAACTTGCTAGTCAACTCGGCCAAATTAGGCTCATTGGGTCAATCCTAAACTGATTTGCTAACCCATAGGCTATATCTATTAGCAAACACAACACACACACCACACACACACACACATATATATATATATATATATACATATTTTTATATATATATATATATATATATATATATATATACATATTTATATATATATATTATATATATATATATATATATATATATAAAAAAAAAAATATATATATATATATATATATATATATATATATATATATATATATATACATATTTTTATATATATATTTGAATGTAACCCTTAGGTCCATATACAAAATCAAATGTCAAAATCCAAACTAAGACCAACATCAAACTCAGAATTATAAATTTAAAACTCAAAATCGATTTCAAACAAATATCCTTTAAAAAATAGCCCAACACAAATACAAGAACCCAACTCAAAACCCAATTTCGAAAATACACAACTAGAACCCGCAAAACTTGGCAATCACGAAGGTCTATACGTGTGTGACATGCTTGGGTACTCACGGGGTCGAACCCGTGTCCGTTCATGTCCAGTCAGTGTGTATCGCACGGCACGTACGCGCGTGCACGTTATCTGCCAAATCAGTGAAGAACAGGATAACTTCGCGAATACTCAACGAAATCATGAAATTTTAGGAGCACGTGGGCATAGGTTGCCCCCACATGTCCATAAATTTTTACATGAATTCGTTCTGTCTGTGCGTCGAGTTATGACACTCAGACTGCAGGGGCTGTACGCACGCGCGCGTACGACCTCGTGGGCACGTGTCGACGTCTGTAGCTCGTACACGAGCACGTAGTGCCACGTGGTCAAGTCCCTGGATAGATTAGGTCTAGGGCTTCGTGTCCATGCTCCTGAAACGAGTCCTCGTTGCGTCGTGTTTGCGTATGAAGGCCGTGTCAACGTAATTTTCAGCCACGTGCACTGTGCTGGCTGAACCTTGCGCGTTGGATTTCTCTACGCACGCTCCATGAAACATCATGAAATTTTAGTACACGTGGGCAGAGGTTGCCCCATGCATCCATAATTTTACACAAAACGGAGTCCTATGTGTCGAGTTACGACGCTCGGACAGTACGGCATGCACGGGCCTCGTGCACGCGTGTCCGTGTCGATCGGACACTAAAATCATGTCGAATCAAGATCCGCCTTCACGAAGTTATTTCAAATCGTAACAGCAATAAATTCATGAAAACAGAATCGAAAATACCAACTTTCAGTTCTAAGTGGCATTTCGTCGAACACGTGTTCCATAGGACCGACACTGTCGATACGGCTATCAAACGAAATAAAAAACCTACCAAACTTCATGCTAGGTCTGGGGTACTATATGGATGCATCTACGAATAAAAAAATAGAATTAAAAGTTTTATAGAGATTTACCTATTGAGTGTCAAAACTCAATGAAATAAGCCTCCAAACACGTCGATGCCGATTTCCTCCGATCTCTCGCTAGCATGTCTCCAACAGATTCCTCTCCTTCCAATGGTCGCAACGCACTTCGTTGGAAGGATTTGGCTGAAATGAGAGAAATGGACTTTTGGAGAGAAGGGAAAAATAGGATTTTGAACTTGTAACGGCTACTATGTTTTCAATGAAAGGGGGGCTGTGTGGTTTGGCCGGCCAGAGGTATGGGGGATTAGGGTTAGGGTTTGGTCAGGGCCAACACTCCCTAAGTTGCTTAAAAGCCCAAAGACAAAAAGGCTTTAAAAGGCTATATAAAAATAACTTAAAATGAATTACAAGCTTCCTAAAATGGACAATAGCTCTAAATTAAAAATCTAAAAAGCCAATTAAGTTTCTAATTACAATGTTAGGCTTCTAATCAAGATGACTAAGGTTATACCACCTTCTACTACCAAAGACATCAATCAAATCTACACAACAATCAATTTAATATATAATAATAAAAATTAAATTAGCACCACAAAGACTAAAATACCCATAATCTAGAAAAAG
>JANAVB010029620.1:18342592-18401855 GCA_029216955.1 Iris pallida
ATCTAATGTTGGACAGATGGTTGGTTTTGCCTCCTCAAAATGGACTTGTAGACATGTTATTTGATGACTTTAGAGACCGTACATACTGGCACACATTTTGGTGCAAAATGGGTCCAACGACGAACATTATTTTGACCCAAAATTATACTTTTGCCCTATTCTAGAATTTGACTTTTGGACAGACGTTTCCTAGATATAAGTTTTATATCGGGACCATTATTGATGTTTGTTTCAGCATCCGGAGCCGTTCGTGAATTTTGAGTTTTAATTGCTGACATACTTGATTGTCGGATCGCCATTCCTGCACCACCAGACAAGATACCTTGCCACCTTACTCTATGATTTACTTATTCTTATTTTTAGTTATTTATATTAAGCATTACTTATCTATTGTTAGTATTATATCACTGTACGTCCAAGTCACACTTGGGTGCAAGCGACTCCATCAGTCGTTTTACTGCTTTTGGTTTTATTCTCTTGTATTGACTTAGCCTAGTGACCACCCAGTTATGATGAGGTATTGGTATACCTTATACGGCCTTGACACATGATCATCACGAGTTGTGAGTCACATGTAGGATACGTACTCGCGTAGTCGGCTGGCCACTGATACATATGAGGCGTACGACGGTTAGGAGTAACTGCCAATAGAATTGCATGCTAGTGGACATGGCAGTTACTAGAGGTAACTATGAGTCATGAATGTGACCCTACTAGGCATTGGGTGGGGAGAACAATTCCTTAACGTATGGGCTACATATACACTTTTTGTTCCTGATCTTGCTGGCCTCTGACATTCGAGAAATGTTATGCTTTGAGGTCCCTGGTATCCTGGAGGGACCATACCGAGTTTCCTGTAGCCAGAGTGCTATGCGTTGAAGGTTTTTTATTAACTACATTTTCACTCTAGTGATGGTAGGCACCCTATTGCATGCATCCCTTTCTTTTCTATTATATATCATAGTTTATATGGCATGGTGTTTTCTTGTATCTTTTTACGTCCATCTGAGGACCTGGTTATCTCTCCAGGGTTAGATAATTTCCTGCAGGAGTACAGAGCGGCACTATATCCTTTATACATCGATAACGAGGCATCTCCTGTTGATTTCTAGTTTATTTATTCATTGAGACATTTAGTGGACATCTTTACATTTCTTTATTTCTCTTTTCTTTCTATTTTGTGGAGGTTAGACTCCGATCATTTGAGACTATTTTTTATAGCTGTTTGGAGTGGGTATGTCCACCCGGTTATCTCTTTGATACATTATTTATTTGGACTCTTATATCTTCTGTATTGAGCTGTGATGAGATTAGATTATATTATGGCCTGTGATTATTTTATATATACAGCTTATGTACGTATACGAGGATTCTATATATTGGAGTATTCTTTGTATATGTGCAGCTGACATGTCTACATACTCGGTCCTAAGTATTTTAGGGCTGGGGCGTTACATGTTTTTGTGGTGGCCCATGCAGGTCAAAATATATTATTGGATTACATGACTGTGTCCAATAAGCCTGCATATAGGAATAGGAATAGTATCTCATCCAGAACTACTACCTCCTTTGACTTCCAATCTTTTGAAATTTCCTTTGACTACTTGAATTACCTCATATCTAATCTTTTCTAATATCATTCTACTTTCTTCGTCCCAACAATATGCATCTAAGAAACGAATGCACTTCTACCTTGGCCCTCACATCTGGTGAAGAGGCTATCCCGGAGGGACAAAATCCTTCGATGACTCCAGTGACACCGTACCAACTCGAACAGTCACAACCTACTACGATTCCGACAACGGTGCACCCAGAGATCGAAGCACCCTAGTCATCCAGGCTGGGTAGAGTACTACTGTGCCACCAGAAGGGAATGTACCACTACCTCTACCAACACCATTCCTTCAGTAGTTTTTACCACAGTTGGGACCTCAGATGCCTCCACCACCGACTGATAGGAGCCCTACTTCCCAGTTTATCTATGCTATGATACAGGCTCAGTGGCAGCAGATTGAGCTGATGCGACAGACTATGATGGCAGCATTGGCTAGACCCCCACCTGTATCCCCGACACCAGCACCAGTACCAGCACCAGCACCAGCACCGGCTCTGCATCCTTATGAAGGCTCTATCAAGAACTTCACAAACATGAACCCCAAGGCCTTCAGAGAAATAGAGAAGCCGCTAGAGGTGTCTCAATGGCTTATTAGCACAGAGAAGTTACTGAAGGCATCCCAATTACCAGTTCGAGATTAAATGACAATAGTAGACCTACTATTAGAGGATAAACCCACCACTGGTGGAAGACGAAAGAAAGGCGACTAGGTACTGAGATCACCTAAAAGCAGTTCTATGATCTATTCTATAAGAGATTCTTCCCCATCCATGTTCGAGACGGTCTATACGACAAGTTCCTTCATCTGAAGCAAAAAAATATGACAGTTGATGAGTATGACTCAGAGTTCAATCGCCTGAGTAGATTTGGTGCGGAACTGATCCCGACCGAGCTAGAGAAGGCGAGAAGATTCCATCAGGGGCTTCCACCAGAGCTCAAGTCTTATACGACTACCCAGTCTCGAGTCTCCCATTCAGCTATCTTGGAGGAAGCTCGTGCTCAGAAGATTCTTCGCAAGGAGCAGCAGCAGACATCGAGACGTCATACACTAGCAGTGACACCAGCCCGAGCTACTCATGGTGGACCTATCAGGAGGCCCACAGGACAGTTCCAGCAGAGGCCTATACCTTATCAGAAGCCCACCTGCAACTATTACGAAAAGTAGGGACACCTCATGAAGGAATGTCGAACTCGACTTGGTACATGCTTGAGATGCAGGTCAGGGCAACACATGGTAAAGGATTGCCCGGAGTAACAGTCCTTAGTTTATGCCCAGTGGAACCCTTGACCGACAGCCCCAGCACTTCCGATACCCCGGCCAGCAGCAGGGGCACCTCGCCCACCATTACCACCCCAGACAGCACGGTTCGAGAAGGCCAGAGCTCAGGGCCCTGGACAAAATTATGGGAAGGTATTCTCTCTTGCTGTTGAGGATATAGAGACAGATACAGAGGTTATAGCAGGTATGGTTTTAGTGCTTCATTTCCTATCATTATATTGTGTGACACAAGAGCCACTCATTCATTTATAGCTACTAGTTTTACCTCTAAACACAATATTCCTATCGCACCCTTATCCAAGAATATCAGAATCCTCACTGGAGGAGGAGTTGTACCTGTTAATGGTATTTGTAGACTTTGTCCTGTAGTGATATGTGGTAGAGATATGAAAGCACTACTTCTTGTATTCCTTATGCTGACATTCGACGTGGTTCTCGAAATGGACTGGTTGAGCCAGCATTTTGCCCTTATCGAGTGCCATAGGGGCAGTATCGTCTTTAGACCACCGAATGCGACGGAGTTCGAGTTTACTAAGTATTAAACCCCTAAATTTCTACTATATATTTTTTTTATAAATTTTGTACTGATTATTATTTGTATTTGTACGTCGCGTAGTTGCATTATACGTCGTGCGCAAAATTTTATTATTCGTAATTGCTCGATGAGTGCGAATATGTGCGAGCGTACATATTTAAAAAAAATATTTTCCTATTTTTATAGTTCAAAATAATATATATATAATTATTTATATTTTTATATTACTTAAAGTTGTGAAAAGTATCGTATCGGGATGGCCAAAACTTATTACTTTTATTTAGTTATAAGAGGCTATCTTATTTAATAGTGGTAATTTAGAAAACTATCTTTATGCAAATATTCCTTGCATATGAGGTACAAAAATTTGAATTCATATATATAATTCTATTTTTGAAATTTATTAATATTAATATTTTATTATTCAAAAAGATATTTAAAAATATTTATTATTTTTTAAATTATTATTATTAGTATTTTTGGAAAATATATTTTAAAATTATTGTGGCAATTTAAATCTTTGATTAGATTTTATGGATTTAATTTAAATAATTTAAATTTAAAGATAGAATTTATATTTAATTTGGGTTTAGATTATCTAGATTTAAATTGGAATTGAATTTGAATTTAGATTTAATTTTATTGATTTAAATTTAATAATTAAATTATCTAATTGGGTTTAAATAAATCCTAATCCTTATCTACCAAGTATTCCCTCAACCATATATATATAGGGGAGCTGTCCATTGAAACCTGTGCATCGTGTCGGTGTCCAACCTTTTCCGTGTCAGCCGTGACGGCCTCGGGTCCGACCCCGGGTGACTCTCTTATTCCATTATTTTTACATATTTATTTTTCCCGTGTCGGACACTCCTCCGACACAATAAATTTTTTTAACCTCAACCCCGTCCCCGCTCGTGTCCTCCTCCATACCTCCAACCCTCGTCAGCGACCATCGACCACATCCACCGCCACCTGAATTCAACAACCACAACACCCCGACACCATGGCCAACCAGTCACCGTCAACTCCGCTTTACAACCAGCCCACACTTTCCTACTCCGGTAACCACCGTCGCACTTCCGCCAACACCACCCCCTACAACAACATCCGCCAAACACTCTCCACTTCTTCCACCCCTTTTTTTCCTTTTCTCTTCTTTTCTTTTAGCAATTTTTGTTTGTGTTCAATCTGTTGTCTCTCTCCCTCGGGAGAGAAGACAACAGTTGTACTCCTCTTTTTTATTTTTATTTGTTTTTTAGTTGTTATTTTTGTAATATTAGTAGACTTTTTATTATCAATTGTATTTTTTAGTTTTTACAATATATGGTAACATAATTAGTACTACTAATTATAGCAATGTTATCCTAAATTTTGGGAGATTTATCAAGCCCTAATATTAACATATTTGTGAAAAATATGTTATTGATTATTTTAGGGTGCTTATATACATTTTGATCTACAAATTATTATTTGGCAAAAGTTAGTTGGTATCCGTAAATCACTTTGCTAGATTTTAGTTTCTTCTAATTTTTTTTATATACAATAAGTTTCAAGTCCTTTCAAGTATTTGTTTTTGGCCGTAGAAATATAGTTTTCAAATGGTAAATCGGTTTCCTAATATTTTCAAATATTTTTCTAAATTATTTTTACTAATAGTTTTCTATCTATAAAATTCTTTTGTCAACCTTAAAGTATTTTGCCTACAAAGATTTTGATTCTGCCCAAAATATATTTGACTAATAAAAGTATATTTTAAGTATTATAGAATACTTTCTAAAAATCGTATAAATATTATCTATCCAATTTCTTTCGATTTCCATCATGTCCAATCCCACTATACTCGTTCCCTTGTCAATTCTTACTCTATGTCAACCATAACTAATTTGACCCTTCTGGACCCAATGGAACGGTCCCTGCCACCATCAGAGGTCACCTTGCATAGTTGATACAACAAAGTCATAACTCCATGCCAATATTGATCATTACAGTACACCAGGCGCCCTACCAGGCAAGACACCTTGCCTTTACTGTTTAGTTTCTTGCTTAATATCATGCATATTTTATTTCTTATAAGTTGTTCTTTCAAAACCATATGTAGTTGCAAATTACTATACTTTAGTTTTCTTTATGCATTTGGCCTAGAGTTAAGGGACCACCTTTATTTGTGCCGTATTCATTGGTCCGACAACTGTATGCCACGATGTCACGTGTCTCATATAGATTCGGACTTGCGTACCGACCGTACATCGGTGCATACATGACGTGCGTTAGGATATAACTGCTAATAAAATTGTCTAGAAGACATAGCGGTTATTAGAAATATCGTGGTGTGGATTCAGCACGAGTAGTGCATGGAGAGGGGAAAGATAGTTATTAGACGCAGGGGCTTTCACATATTTACTTTCCTCTAGCTGCCATTAGTGACTCAGCCGAGAGCTAGTATGCCGTGCTTTATTTATTTTTTCTCTAGATGTCATTAGTGCCTCGATTGAAACACAAATGAGCCGTGCATTTACTTCTCTCTAGCTGTCGTTAGTGACTCACCCGAGAGACTAGTGTGCCGTGCATTTATTTATTTTCCTCTAGATGTCACTAGTACCTCGGTTGAAACGCTAACCGCGTCGTGCTCCTAGTCTTGGAAGCCCTTGGGTGGAACGTTGTCTTCAAAGTGCATGATTACACATAGAATGGTTATGAACCTTTATCTGTTTAGACATATACAATTTTCTATTGAGCTAACTATATTCAGTTTATGGCATGATATTATGTGTCTTGTTACGTCCCTCTGAGGACCTGGTTATCTCCCCAGGTGTGTGTTCATGTCTTCCGCAGGTATTCTAGCCGAGGTCGTGGTCTTCTCCAATTATTCAAAGATGACGTGTCTTGGATCTATCCTGCTACCTTCGTTATTTCTTTTATATATCATGTACATCTTCTCTTATTTTGTTGGTAGTGGATGTGTCTCCACCCAACGTAATGTATCAAGACTATTCATTATATGATATCTTTATTTTCTTATTTTGTGGATGAGATTAGTTAGTTATGGTTTACTGCATTTTATAGCTTATGTATACATACGAGGTTTCTATATATCGGAGTATACTTCGTATGTATACAGCTGGCATGTCTACGTTCCTAGTCCTACGTATTTTAGGACTGGGGCTTTACACTAAGGAAGAAGGAGAGAGTTGTGATGCACCCACATGATGATGCAAGACACCCCTCAGTACACTGTCAACTCTGAGTTCGAAGATGTATTCCTCGAAGATTTGCCCGGACTGTCACCCGACCGAGACATCGAGTTTTCTATTGAGCTTATTCGGGAGCCGAGCCTATTTTATCTCGAGTTTATCGACTAGCACCCAAGGAGTTGGTAGAGATGAAGACACAGATAAACGACTTATTGGAGAAAGGCTTTATTCGTGCAGTGCGTCACTATGGGGAGCACCCATTCTTTTTGTGCCTAAGAAAGATGGGACAGTACGTATGTGTATCGACTATAGAGCTTTAAATGCAGTTACGGTAAAGAACAAGTACCCTTTGCCGCGCATAGACGATCTATTCGATCAACTGAGTGGAGAAAAAGTATTCTCCAAGATCGACTTACGATCGGGCTATCACCAACTGAAGGTTCGGAAGGAAGATATTCCGAAGATAACATTTCGATCGAGGTATGGACACTACGAGTTCTTGGTCATGCCTTTTGGTTTGACCAATGCTCCTGCGGTCTTCATGAACTTAATGAACAAGACCTTTCACCAGTACTTGGACAAATTTGTAGTCGTCTTTATAGATGATATCTTGATATACTCGAAGAGCCAAAAGGAGCATGAGCAGCATCTACAGATTGTTTTAGGGACCTTGAGGGATGAACGACTTTTCACGAAGCTTAGAAAGTGTGATTTCTTTCTCAAGGAGGTATCATTTCTTGGATATATCGTCACTGGAGACGGCATATCGATAGATTCGAAGAAGATCACAGCAGTCAAGGTATGGCCCGCTCCCATATCAGCTTTCGAGGTGAGAAGTTTTCTTGGACTTGCGGATTATTACTGAAGGTTCGTAGAAGATTTCTCTCTAATAGCCGGGCCTATGACTCGACTAACTTGCAAGGATCAGAAGTTTGTATGGACAGATGAGTGTCAAACCGCTTTTGACGAGTTGTAGAAGCGCTTGACCGCGACACCTATCTTGACACTACCATCGGGCCCGGGAGGATTCGTGATCTATAACTATGCATCCGGGAAGGGATTAGGATGCGTATTGATGCAGCACGGTCATATAGTAGCATATGCATCAAGACAGTTGAGGGTGCACAAGAAGAATTATCCAACCCATGATCTAAAGCTCGCAGCGGTTATCTTTGCTTTGAGGCTATGGAGATACTACTTGTACGGCGAGAAGGTAGATATCTACACTGATCATAAGAGCCTTAAGTATGTGTTCACACAAAAAGGGTTGAATATGCGACAACGATGTTGGTTGGAGTTGATGAAGGATTACGAGATCGAGCTACATTAACATCCGGGCAAGGCTAATATTATGGTAAACACATTAAGCCGTAAGCCCATGGCTCACTTCTTGACCACATAGCAGGAGTTGATTGGAGATTTGCAGCAGCTTGGTATCAAGGTAGTATTGTCTGGAGCAGATAGCGTATTAGCCAATCTCCAAGTGCAATCATCGCTAGTAGAGAGGATCAAGGCGACATTGCCCATGGATGCTAGATTTCGACGGCTTAGAGAGAGGACTGAAGCAGGAAAGCGGACGGGATTGAGGATTCATTCCGATGGGACATTACGATATGGTGATCTTATTTATGTTCCTAATAGAGAGTTACGACAGGAGTTGATGGCAGAAGCACATAGTTCAACTTACTCTATTAATCCCGTAGGAACTAAGATGTACCGGGACTTACGATATTATTATTGGTGGCACGGAATGAAGAGGGAGATAGCTTGTTTCGTGGCCAAGAGTTTATTATGCTGACAAGTGAAGGTCGAGCACAAGAGGACGGTCGGATTACTGTAGCCACTACCCATTCCCGAGTGGAAGTGGGAGTACATTACGATGGCTTCGTCACGGGATTTCCTCGGAGTCCTAGTGGTCGAGATGCGGTATGGGTTGTTGTTGATAGGCTTACCAAGTCATCCTATTTCTTACCTTTTAGAGTGGGACAGTCCACAGAAGTTTTGGCAGATATGTATATGAAGCAAGTAGTGAAGCTACACGGTGTACCAGTTAGCATCGTATTGGATCGTGACTCGAGGTTTACCTCATACTTTTGGAGAAGTATGCAAGACAGTTTGGGTACGCATTTGAAGTTTAGCACGACGTACCATCTGCAGGCAGACGGCGAGTCAGAGCGTACTATTCAGATGCTAGAGGATATGTTGAGAGCGTGTATGCTTAACTTTGGCGGATCATGGGAAGACCATCTTCATCTTGTAGAGTTTTTCTACAACAATAGCTATCAAGCGAGCATTCATATGGCTCCGTTTGAAGCATTGTATGGTAGAAAGTGTCGATCTCCTGTTTGTTGCAGTGACATAGAAGAGCGACAGATATTGGGTCCCGAGTTGGTTTTGAGCACAGTGGAGAAGGTGAAGAAGATACAAGACCACCTGCGAGCAGCGCAGGATCGATAGAAGCAGTGGGCAGATAATCGTCGTCGACCTTTGGAGTTCAAGGAAGGTGACCATATTTTCTTAAAGATATCTCTCACTAGAGGCATGATTCGATTCGGAGGACGTAACAAGTTGAGTCCAAGATACATCGGCCCTTCGATGTCTTGGAACGTGTTGGAGAGGTTGCCTAAAGATTAACGTTGCCATCGTCGTTAGAGGGAGTACATGACGTATTTCATGTATCGCAGCTGAGGCAATATGTGGCAGACAGCAGCCATGTGTTCGATCACTCCGAGATCACCGTTGGTTCAAGCTTGTCGTACCAAGAGCAACCGGTAGGTATCCTTGATCGCCGAGTGAAGGTGTTGCAGAATCAACCTATAATATAGGTTCGCGTGGCATGGAAACATCAGTTGCCAGGAGAGTCTACTTGGGAGTGCGATGACAACATTCGAAATCGCTACCCTAAATTGTTCGAAAACCAAGGTACGACTTTCATAGGTTAGTCCCCTTTAAATTTTGCATTGCATTGCATACCCTCCGACGTTAGATTTTAATTTCGAGGACGAAATTTCTTTTAAGTTGGGTAGGATGTAAACCACGATATTTTATTTTAGTATTTTTATATAATAATAATTATGTTATATCTATTACTATATCAATACACTCGTTTTCTAGAATATATATATATATATATATATATATATATATATATATATATATACGAGTTGAGTGTAAGAGAGTCCTGGGAAAGCATCTATATATATTAAACGAAATCCTACTTGGTTTCTTATTATCCGTCTTAGGCTTAGGGAACATGAACAAGGTGCTTGCTGCGATCAAGAGCGAGGACGATATATATATATATATATATATATATATATATATATATATATATATATATATATATATATATATATATATATATATATATATATATATATATATATATATTTATATCTGTGTGTGTGTGTGTGTGTGTGTGTGTGCAAATGTTAAAATACAAAATATATATATATATATATATATATATATGTGTGTGTGTGTGTGTGTGTGTGTGTGTGTGTGTGTGTGTGTGTGTGTGTGTGTGTGTGTGTGTGTGTGTGTGCAAATGTTAAAATATATATATATGTGTGTGTGCAAATGTTAAAATACAAATACATAAATATTCTTCTTTGGTTCTTAAGAAATCTTCAGTTAATTGGCCTTAAATTTTGGAAATTTATTTAGCTTTAGAATTGTATATATATATATATATATATACATATATATATATATATATATATATATATATATATATATATTATATAATCTCTGTGTGTGTGTGTGTGTGTGTATATATTTATATATAAAGTGATATATTTAGAGTTTAAAAAAAAAGGGAGCAGCATGCGCTGCTATAGTGCTCCCTCAACCCGCAAGTAGCCTGAGCCCGAGCAAAGCTCGGTTTGAATTTTTTTTTCGAATTTTCGGAACTACTTCAATTCAACACCAAATCATCTCAAATTAATTTCATTCAAATTCTACAAGGATTCTCTATAATTTAAACTAGAATCTAACCCACATCTTGTTAGGATTTGATTTAGAACACCTCTTCAACTACTCGGATTAAAAGAGGGTTTTATATATAGAAAAGTCCGGGACCTCTTCAAATAACCTACCAAAACTTCCACGAAGCCAATCCACAGACCTCCCACAGTAGCCCCTGGATGACGCTGCTACACTTGCGTGCGCCCCCAACCACCTGGACTGTTGGAGATCTGCCCGTTCATCGGAACAGAGGAGATCCCCTGTTCTTCTTTCCGTAGAACCCAACGCACAGGTACCCTATTTTTGAGATGTATTTCTCCTCTGTTTCTCAATGGTTTTTGGATTCATCGCTTCCTAGGTATAGACCATATAACCCACTTTGAATTCCTTTAAAGGGATTTAGATTTAAACCACTGCATTAATGTAGAAATTGACGCAAAGTTGAGCGTCCATGGCTCGAAAAATAGAGCATTGGGCTGTCTAAAACCCTAACTTGGAACCCAACTCCTGATCTGTACATTAGGGTTGTAGATAAAATAATTAAAAGTAGCAGAAGACAATATATACGAGAGTAGAACCCAACTTGTAGATCATGATTTCGTTAATTATGCAGGAAGTTATTTGATTGAAAACTTACAAGAAAAATTGTTTAGAAAACTGAAAAAAATAAGAAAACTTTTTCCGATACGACATACGTCCTGACAAACCGGGCAACGTGGTCGCAAACTATACGCACCAAAAGGCGCGTATGGATGTTGCTGACGTATGGGAACTGACAGAACTCGATTTTGTTGCGTATGCATGACGAAATCAGTGCGTATCCGTCAAGATACCCTCGTATCGACCTTTTCCAAACTTGGCCATAACTTCGTGTACAGTCGTCGGTTCAAGTCAAAACTTGCGCAACAGGATCGTATCAAAATGTTGGTCCTGTGTGCTAATTTTGGTCCGATTCTGAGAAGGTCAACCAGAACGCCTATTTGGCGGACCCGCGACCCGATCCAACGGGCGGAATTGTACATGGTCCGTCGGAATCCAACTTTGGACATATGGTTTGGTTAGTCTCCTCAAACCGGACCTGTAGATATTTAGTTTGACGACTTTAGAGACCGTAGATACTGGCACGAATTTTGGTACAAAACGGGTCCAACGGTGAAATCATTTTGACCCAAAATTACAATTTTACCCCTGTTTCAAAATTTGACCTTTGGACATGCATTTTCTAGATATATCTTTTACATCAGGAACGTTCTTGATGTTTGTTTTCGTATCCGGAGCCGTTCGTAGATTTTGAGTTTTTATTGCTGACGTACTTGATTGTCTGATTGCCATTCCTGTACCACCAGGCAAGATACCTTGCCACCTTACTCTATGATTTACTTATTCTTATTTTTAGTTATTTATATTCAGCATTACTTACCTATTGTTAGTATTATATCACTGTGCGTCCAAGTCACATTTAGGTGGAAGCGACTCCATCGGTCGTTTTACTGCTTTTAGTTTTATTCTCTTGCAATGACTTAGCCTAGTGACCATCCAGTTATGATGAGGTTTTGGTATACCTCATACGGCCTTGACACATGATCATCATGAGTTGTGAGTCACATGTAGGACACGTACTCGCGTAGTCGGCTGGTCATCGATACGTATGAGGCGTGCGACGGTTAGGAGTAACTGCCAATAGAATTACGTGCTAGTGGACTTGGCAGTTACTAAAGGTTCCTATGAGTCATGGATGTGACCCTACTAGGCATTGGGTGGGGAGAACAGTTCCTTAACGTATAGGCCACGTATGCACTTTTCTATTCTTGATCCTGCTGGCCTCTGACATTCGAGGGATGTTATGCTTTGAGGTCCCTGATATCCTGGAGGGACCATACCGAGTTTCCTGTAGCCAGAGTGACCATGCGTTGAAGGTTTGTTCTAACTGCATTTTCATTGTAGAGTTGGTAGGCACCCTATTGCATGCATCCCTTTCTTTTCTATTATATCATAGTTTATATAGCATGGTATTTTTTGTATCTTGTTACGTCCCTCTGAGGACCTGGTTCTCTCTCTAGGGTTAGACGATTTCCCACAGGAGTACGGGGCGACACTGGATCCTTCATACATCGATGACAAGGCATCTCCTGCGAATTTCTAGTTTATTTATTCATTGAGACATTTAGTGGACATCTTTACATTTATTTATTTCTTTTTTTTTCTATTTTGTAGAGATTGGACTCCTATCATTTGAGACTATTTTTTATGGATATTTGGAGTGGGTATGTCCACCCGGCTATCTCTTTGATATATTATTTATTTGGACTATTATATCTTCTGTGTTGAGGTATGATGAGATTAGATTATTATATTCTGGCATGTGATTATTTTATATATACAGCTTATGTATGTATACGAGGATTCTATATATTGAAATATTCTTCGTATATGTGCAGCTGGCATGTCTATGTACTCGTTCCTAAGTATTTTGGGAATGGGGCGTTACAGGTGATGCGTTGTAACTCCCTAAATCCATTTTTGTATATTTTGAATTATTTCCTGAATTTTCTATTTTTAGGAAAAAATTATATTTTTATAAAAACCTGGTTTTTGATAACTGGTCCAAATTATAAGAAAACTAAATCTTGTTCAACTATTTACTAAATCTTATTATTAAGCATGATTAATATTGTTAGTTATAAACTTTGTTTTAAGTTGATCATAGTTCTTAAAACTTGTTTTGATTAATTAACTACTAAATTGATTCTTGTAATTAAATTACGTTTGATTATTATTTATTAATAATTGATTATTCTGTTTATTAAATTTTGTTTAATGCTGTTACGTTTAATGAGTTGACATAGGTTACTTAATATTGGGTTTTAGCCATATTATTAAAGAGAGAGGGATTAGTACAATTACTTATTTCTAATTAGTTGTTAATTAACTAAACCTGTCATTATTTATCAATTAGCTTTGGCAGGTTAGTTATGAATTAGTTACAAGTTTATTCTAATGGCCCCCAGATCTGTTTCTATTTACTGTGAGTGCCACTCAGATCTGACTTGGAGAACACCGTAATTATTTTATTACAAATAATAGATAATTGTTATTATTTTTCTAACAGTACAGTTTCCTATACTACAGTCACTGACACAGTCCACTGTTCTTCCCTATACTCTGCTACTGCCTTGGCCGGTCGCGGCCGTACGCCACCGTAATCCTCGTCTAACTTTACCGTGAGATTGCCGTGTCTCTACTACTCGATGGGTCTACCACAACACTGTTCTTGACTGCTGCCACAATCGACCACCGTTGTGCTCCATCGCTGCTCGCCGAAGTCCCCACCACCTTCGCCACCATATTCAGATCGACGAATCTGAGCCTCAAATCATCGACCGGATCCCTCCGATCGAGCTCGCCATTGGATATCAGAGGAGTGCCATCTCCTCGAAGCTCCACCGTCGCCTCGTCTGTAGCACCATCACTTAGTGAAGAGACGAGTGCATGACCTAGCCACTGTGAGCCGCCACCGGATCTCGCCATCTTCGACTGTCAGGAACTAGATCTACCGCTTGGACCACCACAATCGTCGTCGGATCTGATCGAGAGGATCGACATCCCCATCGGCCGAGGTGAGCTCCCTTTTCGACCTGCTCGCTTCCTCTTCTTTTCTCGTTTTCTAGGGTTTCTGTGGCTAGGTGATCTAGGATTTTTGAGAGATTGGGAAAGAAGATCATGCGCTAGGCTAGGGTTTCAAAAGCGGTCGTGAGGAAGAAGAAGGGTTTAGGGCTAGGGTTTTCTGTGGTGGCTGGTATGAGGAAAGAGAAAAAATACCTAGGGTTTTCTAGATCGTGTGGAGAAGGGGAGCTGTGAATGGAAAGTATGTGGAGCTGCAGCCATGGGAGGGATTTCTGAACTATCTAAAATATTATTATCAAGCTTTGACCTAAAATCGTATTTAACAAAATTGGAGTTTTAGTACTAAAATGATTTCCTATATTTTCAAAATATTTATATAAATATTATTATTAAAAATATAGTTTCTAAATATTATAAATAATTTTTAAAATAGATATATGTATTTAGTTATGCTTTTTTTTCCTTCAAGTCATAAACCATGACTAAAATAGTCGTTTTCTATTCCTTGATCATGGACTTCCCTTCGACCTCGATTATTGTGCCAAACTCTGAATCTGGACTGCTACATACCAATTTGTGCTATTTAGGCTATTCTTGACTCAGTGGAATCGCCTGGGTCATTATTGGGGACTATCTTGTAGAGCATAGCGTCGATACCTTTTTCGTGTTGACACGTTCGTGTCATACATATGGACTCCAGCTAATTGAGGCGAGTATATTCTCTTACAGTTTTTGTTATCTTGATAATCTCTATGATATCAGTTGTAGTGTTATACTTGATTTCTGACATGGCGGTACACGGATTAGTATATCTTGGGTCCCGTCATGAGATGTTATTTCTTGGAGGACCCTGTACATGTCTCGTATTTCTTGTACATGTGTAGACACCGATTCAGGAGTGGGCTGCCCCCTGCTCCATGAATCCTGTGTCGTAACGTGACATGGTTGGATCCACTATACTAGTCGGGAGATGGGAAGTTATTAGTAGATTATGTGATCATATTTTAAATACTTATGCATAGCGCGCCCTCACCTCACGCAGGATGTAGTATGATCTTATTATACTTGTGCATAGCTTTCCATATATGGCCGACCTGATCCATTACTTGTACTTGTGCATAGCCGGTCATATGGAATAGCCTGATCCTGTCCCAAGCTGATCACATAATAAACTAATGTCTCAAGGCACATTTTAGTATTACATGCTCTATTCTAGTTATTACCTGCTGATACATTCGTACTCATGATTACTTACAGTTCATAGTTACCATGATATGCTTACATGTTCCCGATTTCTCACTGTTCAGTATTGTTTATGCATCATATATTTTCACTTCTTACTGTTATTTTAGATTTTGTCAATTTAATGGAACTACTGTTAGTTTATGTATTCACACCAATCCTGATTGGATAACCATATTTTTAGAAGTTATTATGCCCCATATTCTTGGACCACATGATGATGCTAGCTGAGACAGATCTCGATGTTCCATTGACCGTGAGTTGACCTCTAGAGAGCTCTAAGCCAATATTCTTTATTTAGATTTATGTTTTGGATTCGTCTCCGGTACATTCCTGATATGCATGATCATCTATAGATTCTGGATGATTTAGTGTTATAGTTATCTTTCCTTGTTCATATCTTTCTTAGAATTTTATGATTGAGTACATGTTGATATTATGTATTATTAAATGTTAAGATATTCCTATTGAGAACTAGACATCATTCTACCGTCGATACTATGACATAGGTTGGGTGTGGCCCACGTACTCGTGCCCGAACATCCGGGTGCGGGTCGTGACAACCAGCATCTCAACGACATTGTGTACAAGATCTGGAATGAGGTTGTAGTAGAAGTTTCTCACTGCATCATGATAGACTTGAATGAAATAGTTGAGCAGAGGAGCCCTGTAAGCACCCTAATTTTTTTGAAAATTACTTTTCATTTATTTTATATGATTTTTATTTACTAAATTATATTTCATCTTTAATTATGACTATAGATGTACTTTTTTGTAGCTTTAATTTTTGGAGCACAAGAAATGCCAATCTTTTGAAACGTCCTTCATGAGTTTTAAAGTAGACAAGTCCACCCTTCAATTTGATATATTATGTCCCATCCAAACTTTTTTCCTAGCATTTTTTGACCTCGCACAACTTTGAGTCAAATTTAGGCCATTTGATTATTTACCGTAATTCTATACCTAACTTCCAACTTGAGTTCGGGACTCGACATCGATCAAAACCATTTGACCCAATATATAATTTTGACCTATTTTGAGCCTACGACACGCATGCCAAGGGTGTGTCACTCAATTGAGTTCCAATGTGCTATTTATTTGCGAATGGCAAAGAGACTCATTGGTTGACTTTTCGAGTTCGATTTAACTAGAAAATATATTTGGACCCTAACCTAGACAACCCCACTTGGTAGAGCCATGTTAGGTTGCCCTAACGTAGTAGAATAAAATTTGAATTTATTTGGGCCAAATCGAATTGGATACAATTTTGTATATATATATGAATATATTTATAATAGCCTAAATAATATATATATATATATATATATATATATATATATATATATATATATATATATATATTATTTTTCATATATATATATATATATATATATATATATATATATATATATATATATATATATATATATAATTTTTTAACATGCCCTCCAAAGACAAGTTTAAAATTCAAAAGCAAAAAGCAAGCAGGGGGAGGACCCCACACTGTACGCATTCCGAGGCATTCTCGGGACACGCCAGCACGGGACCCGGGGGGCGCTGCCCGAGGGCGTCTCGGTGCTCCCAGACTCGGCCAGAGAGGGGGTGGGGGAAAGAAGGGGGCTCGACCCCGGTGGGAGGAGCGACACCATGGCGATGGAGGCGGGAAGCCACGGCAGAGGGGTGGCACAACCCAGGGGGGAGAGAGAGGATGGGGGAGGGGGGGCTCGACCGGAGAGGGAGCCACGGTGGAGGGGGCTGAACCTGGGAGGGAGCCGCGACGGAGGGGGAGCTACCGGAAAATGGGAGACCGTACCAACAAGAGGCCCGAGGGGGGGGGGCGTGTGCATTGCCCGAGGGGAGCTCTCTGCCCGAGGGGAGGAGAGGGGCTCTCCGACCAAGGGGGAGCACACGACTCGAGGGAGCCTCGGGCCCTCCTGTGCACAGTCCGAGGCCGGTAGGGCTCCGACGGGGGAGGCCAACACGGAGGGGGATGGCGAAGACGGAGGAAGAGAGGGTACCTAGCGGCCGGGGGGGGGGGCTATCCCGGAGAGGAAGCCTGGGGCTCCAGCAGGGGAGGCCAACCCGGAGGGGATGGCGTAGGTGAAGGAAGAGGGGATCCTAGCAGACGGAGGGGGCTGCCCCGGAGAGGAAGCACGGGGGACGGGGACGGGGACGGCTCGACCTCCGGGGGAGGGAGAGAAAGGGAAACACTGCCGACAGGAGGGTAGGCGGGTGGTGGGGGGGTCAACCCAGGGGGAGCTCGGGATCCGGTGGAGGGGGGAAGGGGAAACCCGCGGAAGGGAGGAGGGAACCAGCGAAAAGGGGGGGCTCAGCCCCGGGGGGGCCACGGCGAAGGGCAGAGGCCCGGCGAGGTGGCCGGCCCCAAGTGGGGAAGGATGGCAAACAGGTCGGCAGGGGGTCCCGAGGCGACGACTGGGACAAGAGGGAGGGGGGCCACTCCAGGGCCGCCGAGGACCGGCGGGGTCAAGGTGGACGCAGCCGATCAGGAGACTTGGGGCCACCTCAGAGGAAGGAACGCCGGGAGGGGGTTCTCTTTACATATTAATATCTCTCTCTCTCTCTCTCTCTCTATATATATATATATATATATATATATAGGATGAAGAAGAGGGGGCTCCGTTCCCCTCCGGAGGGGGCTCCTCTGCTCGCCGCCGGCGCCGCCACCTCCTCGTGGTCGGCTGGAAAGCCTGGTCGGGCGGCCTCCTAGACCCGGCAGCGCCCCCATGCTCTTTTCCCCTCGGAGGCCCCTTCTCTCCTCCATCCCCCCCCGCTCAGCCCGATGGCTGGGAACCGCCTGGCCCCCCTATGGGGGTTTCCTCCTTCCATGTCGGTGTCCCCTCGCTGTGCGGCTTCTCCCTCCCTCCTCCCCCCTCCACCCTCAGCGCTGCCGTCATCACCGGCGTCCTCGGCGCTGGCTGTCCGGCCTTCCCCGCCGGCAGTCCCCCTTAAAGTCCCTCAGGCCCCGTCCCTCCTCGGCCCCGCCCCTCCCGCCGTCCCACTCGCTGTGCCGCCCCCTGTTTGCCATTAAAATCCTTGATTGCAATTTCAACTACAAATAGAACAGTGTTACAATATAGGACTTCGATGTAGTCCTAGGAGTACACTTTGTTTTTATCTGGGTCCTGTGTCGATGGAGCGAGTGGTAATGCATTGACTCCGTTGACGATCTGACGACGGTTTTCGGTTCTCTGAAGGTCTTGGTTGCTCTGGATGCCGAAGCTTGCGGAGGGGAAGAAAACGTTGAGTGTCTCTTCCGATCTCTGTGGGTGATAACTCTGATGCTCTGGTTACGCCTGTCTATGATTGTGCGTCTTTGTATATCTGTCTGTGTATATGGAAGAATGAAATGATCCCTTTATTTATAAGCAGGTTGGGCTGCTCATGCGTGCATGTGTAGGATGCGCCTGTACGTGGGAACGCCACGTGGCTGAAGCTGTGGGTGGCACATGGATGATGTGCCATGACTTGTGGGTTGAATCCTTCATGCTGTATTTATGGACTGGTACGTAGCTGTGGAGTGGATCTTTCGGTTGCTGAGATCTTGGGTGGTTAGCACCCCTTTATAGGCTGAACTGAGTCAAAGGACATGTGGCGCACGTCCGTAGCTCAAAGATCTCAGATTTGGTGGAGTGTGATCTGATAGGATGCGCCTGGGATTGGGCGCATGAGAAAGCTTTATCTCGTAACCTTCAGGAGTCACAAACCGATTTGGGCGCACGGCTTTTGAGGCGTATACGAGTCTTCGGGTGCATGACTGCGGAAGCACATGCGAATGGTCGATCGGCCACGTGTCTTGTAACTGCCAGAGGAGAGTAATGATGACTCTGACATCAGTGGTGCTTCATTTTCTGTAAAAGCTGTTGCTGCTCTATCATCGAGGCATGGCTGCTGTCGTGTCAGACTTCAGAATTTAATGTTCCTTGACGGGTGATGGGCCTTTGAGTGGGCGCATTGATCTGTGTTCTACTAGGCGCATGGGGACGCATGGGGCACATCCTTATGAGGCGCTTGGTGCTGATGGGCGTGTCTGTATGATGTGCGACCTGACCGGCGTATCTGTTTGCATGATGTATCTTTATTGGTCTGACTGTTGAGTTCTTCGAGTGCTTTAAATAGCTGTTTTGACTTGGCTGAATTCGAAGAGGCAAATTCATCATCGTAAATACAAGTTTATTGCATTAACTTTGGGAAGGTTGCCACTTGGCATATGGGTTTGATTTTCCTTGACCTATAAATAGCAATAATTTGAGAGAGTTTTGTTGTCTCTCATTTTGACTTCTCGTTGAAGATGAACTTCTTTGCCCGAGTACATTCTATTGCCAAGACGCTCCCCAGGGTGAAGATGCGTCGAGTCATCTTCGTATGCACTCGTGAAGGTGACTGTTACATCCAAAAGTCGGGAGCGCAGGGTCCCGATGCAGGCCGAAGGTGCCTGTTGCATCCAAAGATCGGGACGTTAGATTCCCGTCTTTGTTATGCTGGAAGAGCCGCAGATCGGAATTGCGGTGCTCTCCTCTTCCTTGGGCTTTGGAAAGCTCTTTCTCTTGTGAGAGTGGGGTTGATCGCCCGCACTTGTTATGCTCAAAGCTGCTCCTTTAGCCGAAGAACTTGATCGGATCGAAGTGGAGCGCATATGCTGAGACTTCATGATGCGCATAACTGAGACGCTAAAGAGACGCGCCTGACTGAGACACTGAAGAGACACGCCTGACTGATGATGCGCCTGGCATGGGGCGCATGGCAGTTTGCTGCGCCTGGCTGTAGTCTTAGGATCTTTCTTTTTTGTAGAAGTTCTCCTTTGTAAAGCCTTTCCTTTAGACATGTAATAGACTTTTATATAAAATGAAAATCTTCTTCTGATGTCTATATTTTATTGTCTTTTGCTGTGCCAAGTACTTCGTTTGAGCTCCCTGGCGTATGTTGTGTTAAGCGCATAGGAATTCTGGCCTGTAGATGTGCCTGAAATTCTATGCTCCTACAAGACCCCCTTCAAAGTTTTTAAAACTTTTTGTCAAGTTTTGGAATACTTTGAATAAGAAGCATGGTAGGGTCTTCAATGGGGCGCATGACTGTTCAGGGCGCATAATTGTTCCGCGTATCTGTAATGAGGCACACGCTCCTCTCAGTTTTAAATGCAAATGATAACGTTTCGAAATAAACAACAAGATTAATGATGATCTTTTTGGATTGTTTGCAGTTATCATTTCACACAACCCCAAGCGGTGGCTTACGTCACTCTTCATCGGTTTTTGCGTATGCCCAAGCCTATAAATAGGCGTCTGATGGAGCGAGAGAGTTCTTCTTCTCTTTGCTTTCTTCTTCATTAGAGCTCTTCTTTCAGAAATCCTAACTTCTTTTTACGAGATGGCTCCCAAAACTCTTTGCGGTGGTGCTGGCCGAGGGCAAGGCAAAGAAAAAGAGCCTGCGGAGACCGATGTTGACTATGTCCCCAAGATGCCCGTCGACGTTCGGTCGGTGGTGATTGGTGGGTTTGTCATTCTTTGCCGTACCTTTTTGTACTTGAGAAGAAAAATCTTTTTAGGACTCACGTACGCTGACGCGCATGGACCTCGATTCTTGATGATGTGCTGAAGCTTCTTGTTGATGCGCATGGACTTTGAGTCCCGATAATGCACTGAAGCTTCTTTGCTGACGTGCATGGACTTCGAGTCGTGATGATGCGCTGAAGCTTCTTGCTGACGCGCATGGACTTCGAGTCCTGATGATGCGCTAAAGCTTCTTGCTGACGCGAATGGACTTCGAGTCCTGATGATGCGCTGAAGCTTTTTGCTGACGCGCACGGACTTCGAGTCCTGATGATGCGCTGAAGCTTCTTTTCAGATGCGCCTGAGCCCTGGTTCAGTGCGTACGCTTCTGATGAGAATAAGGCTCTGATTTTTTTTGTTGCTTTAACATATCTGAGTCTTTGTCATCTTTTCCTGATCGCCAGTTTCGATGACCATCCCGTTTTTGAACGAAGTACTTCTGGACGCTGCTCTTTGTCAGATGGGAGTTGATTATAACGAGGAGGTGATAAATCTCGCCTGAGCTGCCATCATGCTGGACCAGCCTTCCGAGAGAATGACCCAAATCGGAGAACAACATTATGCGTTCCTCCAACGAATAATGGAGCGTGGTAGTTTACAATCTGCCATTCCTGGTAATGAAACTTTTCTGAAGCCTGAGTTCCTGTTCGGGGATCGCCTTACTTCTACTGAAGCGAAGGTGTTGAGGATCAAGGAAGATTGGTTCTTCTTAGTGAAAGGGGTACACATGTTCATGAAGCAGCTCGAGCGTCAATGGCCTTTGACAGCTTTCTGTCGTCTTGCTTCCAAGAGGAGGAGACATGGGAGCTAACCCCATCTCTGAGGGGAGCGGTGGCGGGCACCATCAGGATCGATGCTACCTCAAACTAGAGGAATATTTTGGTTGCTACGTGGGCTGGGTTTTCTTTCACCTGGCAACTCTGCTGGGGACCTCTTTCTCCTCCGTTGAGAAAGCTGTGTCACAATCTGACAACGTGAAGGTGGACTCCTCCCACAAGACGCTGGTCAAACGCCTCAATCAACAGGCGTATGAGGAGTGATGGAACTGAGGATTCCCAGGACCCTTCCTTTGGTGTGCGTATTGATCGATAGAAAGTTAAACAGATCTAATACGTGCTCTAACCATTCATAGGCGGAAACTAGGGTTCACGAATTATACCTGCGGCGAAAAGAAGACAAGTAATTTCTGGCAATCTCGAGCGGACGACCCCAAGATCTTTTGCACGTATTCCTTCCTCGAGTTGGACGTCTTGTGGGCGACGATCTCCCAACCTTTTCTTTTCCTTGGCAGCCCTCTCTTTCTCTCCTTACGTGAATCACGAATTTAGAGAAAGTTTCAGATTTCTTATCAGTAATATAGCGGCCAGAGAATAGAGGATATATATTAAAATTAGGTTTAGGCCTCCTAACGGATCTGGATATCCCGTGTTTAACCCGAACACACAATCCAGGCCCATTAACAATAGCTCGGTCCACTAATGAGTTATTGTTGCACTACCTCCCTAATCCCAAATTATGTTTGTGGGCTTTTTTTATTATATGCTCGTTTGGCTCTCCATGTTAAGATATCGTATGTCCGTCGATCAAATTAAGTTACTGACAACTATATTGATTCGACATCTTTTATCCTTAAGTAGTACCGCTCAACTTTATTTGTCATGTCAGATATAATCCACTTGCAGGGTTTACATGACAATCCTTATGAGCTTCTTAAGGGGACATCATCAACCTGATGTATCGGGATATGGATTCCATTTATAATCAACAGCCCATCATACATACAATGTTATTATCCAATTCATAGAGGTTGTTGATCCATAATGAATCTCACTCTTTTATGAGTCAAAATAATGCACACTGCATATACATGTCCGTTATTATATCCAGGTTAAGAGCACAAGCATCCATAATAACAGAGGTGTTTGTTCTCTTATGTAGTCAGTACAAAGAGAACAACCTCAAGTGGTCATATTCAATACACACAAAGTGTACTAGTGTAAACCTATAGTCAAGATAGACTAATACCAGATTATACTACAACCTTTTCAATAGATTGTCCAAGTTCATCTAGGTTGTGAACTATTTATATACTCCATAGGGAACTGATAATATGATCTTCTGTGTGACACCACACACTATATTATCTACAATATAGAATATCAGACATTTGCACTAACACTTGCAACAAATATAATATGCAAACATTTGCCCATATTCTCATTCAAAATTTAAGAAAATAAGGTTACTAAAAAAGTGATGCTTTTAGTATATAACCCTAACAATCTCTCACTTATACTCAAAGTATTGCTTTTCAGTATACTGTTACAAATCTTCCACTTATACTTAAAGCCATGCTGCTACACATCTGACTCCCATTCCCTCAACATGACTATCAAAGCCTTAGCTGGTAAGCTCTTTGTAAAGGGATCAGCTAGGTTGTCGGCTGATGCTATCTTGATCACAACAACTTTTTCTTTCTTTACGAAATCTCCTATCAGGTGGTACTTGCGCTCAATGTGTTTGCTAGTCGTATGGGCTCGTGGTTCCTTCGAGTTTGCAACTGCACCATTATTATCACAATAATGTGTAATAGACTTAGGCAAACTAGGTACCACATCCAAGTCCAACAGAAAGTTTCTGAGCCAAACCGCTTCTTTGGCTGCCTCAGAGGCTGCCACATACTCGGCTTCCATGGTGGAATCAGTAATACATTTTTGCTTGATACTCCTCCACACAATGGCTCCACCTCCTAAAGTAAACACATAACCTGAGGTAGATTTTCTGGAATCTCTATCTGACTGAAAATCTTAGTCTGTATACCCCAAGGGAACTAAACTATCTGCCTGGTAAACTAGCATATACTCTTTAGTCCTTTTCAGGTACTTCAAAATATGCTTTACGGCAGTCCAGTGCTCTTATCCTGGGTTAGACTAATATCTGCTGACTCTGCCTACGGCAAAGCATATGTCTGGTCTCGTACATAGCATTGCATACATTAAGCTTTCTACTGCTGAAGCATAAGGAACTGCCTTCATGTTCTCTATCTCTTTAGGTGTCCTCGGACACTGCTCCTTTGATAGAACAATTCCATGTCTAAAAGGTAAGAAACCTTTCTTAGAATATTGCATACTAAAATGAGTTAGTACAGTATCGATATAGGAAGTTTGGGATAAGCCCAACATCCTTTTCTGGCTATCTCGTAGAACTTTGATCCCAAGGATGTGACCTACTTCTCCCAAGTCCTTCATATCAAACTGTTTGGATAACCATACCCTTACATCAGATAACACCTTCACATTGTTTCCAATGAGCAAGATGCCATCCACATAAAGTACTAGAAACACCACCACGTTTTCGTCACACTTTCTGTGTACATATGATTCATCCTGACATTGATCAAATCCATAGGATTTTATCACCTGATCAAAACATAAGTTTCAAGATCTGGAAGCCTTCTTAAGTCCATAAATGGACTTTTTGAGCTTACAAACAAGATGCTCCTGGCCCTTTTCAATAAACCCGTCTGGTTGCTTCATATAGATGTCTTCCTCAAGACTTCTATTAAGGAAAGCTGTCTTGACATCCATTTGCCAAATCTCATAATCGAGATGAGCTGCAATAGATAAAAGAATCCGGATAGACTTAAGCATGGCTATAGGAGATAAGATTTCCTCATAATCGATACCCTCTCTTTGAGTAAAACCTTTTGCTACAACCGAGCTTTAAAGGTTTCAACCTTACCATCTAATCCTCTTTTTCTCTTATAGACCCACTTGTATCTAATGGCTTTTACACCAACGGGTGGTTCTACAAGCTCCCAGACCTGATTAGAATCCATAGATTCTATTTCAGATATCATTGCTTTTTGCCAAGACTCTGTATCTTTATCTTGGAGTGCTTCATTGTAGGTACAGGGATCATAATCTTGTTTCTCAGGGAGGAAGTCTGACGACTCTCCCAAGAATATATATCTATCAGGTTGTATCACAACCCTCCCACTACGACGAGGCACTATCGGTTGTAGTGTAACATTTGTGACACGTTGTGCAGTTATTTGTGGTTCATCCTCTTGTACTGTTGGTACTGAAGTACTTGGTGTCTCACGTCTCAGTTCTTCTAGAATAACTCTACTTGTGGGTTTATGGTTCATCACATAGTCTTCCTCTAAGAATCGGGCATTGGTAATAACAATGACCTTCTGATCCTTAGGACTATAAAATAAACCTCCTTTCGTTCCTCTTGGATAGCCTACAAATAAGCGTACTTCTGTATGAGATTCCAACTTATCTGCTTTTCCATTCAGCACATGTGCTGGACTACCCCAAATGCGAACATGTTTCAGACTAGGCTTATGCCCAATCCACAGCTCTGTGGGAGTAAGAGGTACTGACTTAGAAGGAACCAAGTTCAAAATATAAGCTGCAGTCTCTAAGGCATATCCCCAAAACGAATCTGGCAAATCTGAATAACTCATCATTGATCTAGCCATCTCCATAAGAGTTCTATTCCTTCTTTCGGCTACACCATTTTGCTGGGGCGTTCCAGGTGCAGTCAATTGGGATGTAATCCCAGCCTCTGATAAATAATCCCTAAACTCTCCAAAGAGGTACTCGCCACCACGATCTGATCGTAATTACTTGATACATTTTCTATGACGTTTCTCCGTTTCAGCCTTGTACTCTTTGAATTTCTCAAAGCACTCAGACTTACGGCGCATCAAATAAATGTATCCATACCTTGAATAATCGTCAATAAATGTGACAAAATATTCAAAGCCACCTCTAGCTTGGATAGTCATGGGTCCACAAAAATCAGAATGAACCAATTCCAACACATCTTTGGCCCTATACCCCTTTGCCGTAAAAGGCCTTTTGGTCATTTTACCTTCCAAGCAGGATTCACAGACTGGTAGTGCCTCCACGTCCAATGAACTCAAAGGTCCATCTTCAACCAGTCTTTGAATCCTTCTTAGGTTAATATGCCCCAATCGCAAGTGCCAAAGATATGTTTGGTTCATACAAGAAGGTTCTTTTCTCTTATTTAAGTTAGATGACATATTATTCATTTCCATAAGTTGCATTGTGGGCGAAATAGGATTAATGACATACAAATTATCAACCAATGCACCAGAACTGATAAAATTTTTATTCTTTCTAATAACAATATTATCATTAAAATAAACTGAATATCCATCCTTAACGAACATAGAAACAGAAACTAAATTCCTTCTAAGTGAAGGTGCATAAAGACAATCTCTCAATGTCAAAGACTTATTTCTACCAAAAGATAAAGTAACATCTCCTAATGCAACGACCGATACTTTTGTAGCATCATCCATGAACAAGCATATCTCTCCATCACTGAGCCGTCTGCTTTCCTAGAACCCCTGCAATATATTACAGACATGATTAGTGGCTCCTATATCTACACACCAGGTGCCGGTAGATAACACCACTAAACATGTTTCAACTGCTAGTAAATGAGATATACCTTCTTTGTTCCTTTGTTTGAGAAGTGGACAATCAGTCTTCCAATGTCCTGACCCTTTGCACTTGAAACATTTACCTTTCGGCTTTTTTACCGTGCCTTGAGGTCCCATGCCCTTCTTTGTTGAATTTGCCTATTTCTGAATGTTATTCTTCTTCTTACCGCCTTTTGGCTTAGAAGTAGAAGCCTTTTCAGAAACAAAACATGACCACTCTACCTAAAGAGAGATTCAGCATCCTGTAGCTCTTTTGCAAGTTCTGCCAAACTATACAACCTTTTGTTCATGTTGTAATTAAGACAAAAATTGTCAAAACTTTTAGGCAGAGTCCCGAGAATGATATCGACCTGGGATTCTCCATCAATTTTAGCTCCAAGGATCTCCATCTCATTCAGATGACCCATCATCTTGAGAACATGATCCCTTACTGGTGTACCCTCAGTCATTTTTGTATTCATCAAACATTTCATAGCAAACTACCTAGCTGCTCTACTCTGATGTCCGAAGAGTTCCTTGAGGTTATACATCATGTCATAAGCAGTGGCCAGGGCCTGATGCTGATGTTGTAGTACATTTGACATAGATGCCAGAATGTAGCACCGTGCCATCTCATCTGCCTTTTTCCACTTCTTATAAGCCTCTTTGACCTCTTCATCAGAGTTAGCATCAGGCTTAGGTGGGCATTCCTCAACAAGTACATATTTGTGCTCCTCAGCAGTCAGAACAATATCCAAATTACGTTTCCAGTCAATATAATTAGGTCCAGTAAGTTTATTTTCTTTAAGAATCACCATAAGTGGACTGAAAGAACCCATTTTTGATATCCTGAGAATCACATAAATAAAATTATGTAGGGCAAAAAAACTTTTTGAATTAACTAAATATTGATTCCCTCAAAACAATAATAAGAAATTTACCAACACCTTGAACACCATGAATTTAGCATGCCACGATAGTGTGGACGTATACAAATTCAACTTTGTTCAAGTAGATTTTTCTTAGTAATTTTACTAGCATGTCAACATAACTTTATGACAAATAAAATTAATATGCTGGTCTTGCTCTGGTCATACAAATAATAGCAGTGACTCCGATGGGGAGGATACCATTATTTGTATCTAAGTGTATACCATTACTTAATACTAAGTCCATTACTTTGTAATGAGTTTCTTCAGATGGAGAAGTGAACACATACTAGGTAACTTTCTACAATTATCCCCAAGGAAGTTTGTACTGGTGATCCATAATTATACTCATCCGATATGGAGGAAAGCACTATAGCCAACACGCAAGTATAATTACATCACTTACAAACCAGTAATGGAGACCATAGGATTTAAACTAAATAAATATCCTCTCCCACTTAGTTATTTAACAATGAGGGTTTTTCTACTAGTTGATATTATATCCATGTTGTCCATTATTAATGTAGGCTTGGTTTTTCAAAAAAAAAAACAACCACACAATAATAAACATGCATAATCAAAAAAAATAAAATGACAAAAATAAGAGAAAATATCCAACTATTATGGTCATCTTTGCTGCTCTGTCCTCAACTATCCGAATCCAAAATCTGGCGCTGCGCAGAGCTTTTTTTTTTAAGGTTTTGGCTGTCGATTCCTTCATCGAAAATCATCTATCTCCCTCTGGACTGCTTAAAACCAGCATCTCGTCCGACGTCAGAAACAGCCCCCACCGCCATTACGATTGATCAAAAATAATTAAAATTACATCAATCCTATGCCTCCTGAAGGAGTTCACAAATAATCTAGATTAGAAAATTAAAATAATAAGCACGATCAACACTCGTGATTTTAATTACATCCACAACAACAACAATATCCACGATATGTCCGTGGTTTAAACAATACAATCAAAAACATGCATTGGACCATAATAGTTGGATCTAAGATGCCTGTAAAACCGAGTTAGAACAAATCTACATCTACCGACTATTACACAGCGCAGGTTTTATTGGACAACATAGATGTATCAATCAATACGTAGATCCAAAGTGGCTCTGATACCAATTGATGGAACAGGAGATTCCCAGGACCCTTCATTTGGTGTGCGTATTGATCGATAGAAAGTTAAACAGATCTAATACGTGTTATAACCCTTCATAGGCGAAAACTAGGGTTCCCGAATTATACCTGCGACGGAAAGGAGACAAGTAATTCCTGGCAATATCGAGCGGACGATGCCAAGATCTTCTGCACGTATTCCTTCCTCGAGTTGGACGACTTGTGGGCGACGATCTCCCAACTTTTTCTTCTCCTTGGCAGCCCTCTCTTTCTCTCCTTACGTGAATCACGAATTTAGAGAAAGTTTCAAATTTTTCATCAGTAATAAGGCGGCCAGAGAATAGAGGATATATATAGGCTACGGCAGGGACCATGAGGAGAAATTAGGATTAGGCCTCCTAACGGATCTAGATATCCCGTGTTCAGCCCGAACACACAATCCAGGCCCATTAACAATAGCTCGGTCCACTAATGAGCTATTGTTGCACTACCTCTATAATCCCAAATTATGTTTGTGGGCTCCTTTTATTATATGCTCGTTTGGCTCCCCATGTTAAGATATCGTATGTCCGTCGATCAAATTAAGTTACTGACAACTATATTGATTCGACATCTTTTATCCTTAAGTAGTACTGCTCAACTTTATTTGTCATATCGGATATAATCCACCTGCAGGGTTTACATGACAATCCTTATGAGCTCCTTAAGGGGACATCATCAACCCGATGTATCGGGACATGGATTCCATTTATAATCAACAGCCCATCATACATACAATGTTATTACCCAATTCATAGAGGTTGTTGATCCATAATGAATCTCACTCTTTTATGAGTCAAAATAATACACACTACATATACATGTCCGTTATTATATCCGGGTTAAGAGCACAAGCATCCATAATAACAGAGGTATTTGTTCTCTTATGTAGTCAGTACAAAGAGAACAACCTCAAACGGTCATGTTCAATACACACAAAGTGTACTAGTGTAAACCTATAGTCAAGATAGATTAATACCAGATTATACTACAACCTTTCCAATAGATTGTCCAAGTCCATCTAGGTTGTGAACTATTTATATACTCCATAGGGAACTGATAATATGATCTTCTGTGTGACACCACATACCATATTATCTACAATATAGAATATCAGACATTTGTACTAACACTTGCAACAAATACAATATGCAAACATTTGTCCATATGATTTTCATTCAAAATTTAAGGAAATAAGGTTACTAAAAAAGTGATACTTTTAGTATATAACCCTAACAAGGAGTTCATCTCTGAAGGCAGTGCAAGTCCTTTGAAGCGGCTACCGAAGTCGAAGAAGACTCGCCAAGTCTGGGTACGCATTATCGAGGCCCCTGGCACCATCATAGAAGGGAATGCGCCGATGCAGCCTACCCTTCCCGCTGACGTTCTCAGCAGCCAGGATGCACCTGCGGATGCAGCACACAGACTTGGAGAGTCTTCTTCAGCATCGGCAGCCGCTTTGAAGGACTTGCAATGCCTTCAGAGATGAACTCCTCATACGCCTGTTGATTGAGGCGTACGTCAAGCATCTTATGGGAGGAGCCCACCTTCACGTCGTCAGATTGTGACACAGATTTCTTAGCGGAGAAGAAAGAGGTTCCTAGCAGAGTCGCCAGCTTGTTTGCCATTAAAATCCTTGATCGTAATTTCAACTACAAACATAACAATATTATAATATAGGACTTTGATGTAGTCATAGGAGTACACTTTTGTGTTTATCTGGGTCCTATGTCGATGGAGCGAGTGGTAATGTGTTGACTTCGTTGACGATCTGACGACGGTTTTCAGTTCTATGAAGGTCTGGGTTGCTCTGGATGCCGGAGCTTGCTGAGGGGAAGAAAATGTTGAGTGTCTCTTCCGATCTCTATGGGCGATAACTCTGATGCTCTGGTTACACCTATCTTTGACTGTGCATTTTTGTATATCTGTCTGTGTGTATGGAAGAAAGAAATGATCCCTCTATTTATAAGCAGGTTGGGCTGCTCATGCGTGCATATGTAAGATGCACCTGTACATGGAAACGCCACGTGGCTGGATCTGCGGGTGGCGCGTGGATGATGCGCCATGACTTGTGGGTTGAATCCTTCATGCTGTATTTGTGGGCTGGCACGTAGCAGTGGAGAGGATCTTTCGGTTGCTGAGATCTTGGGTGGTTAGCACCCCTTCATACGCTGAACTGAGTCAAAGGACACGTGGCGCATGTCCGTAGCTCAAAGATCTCAGATTTGGTGGAGAGTGATCTGATAGGATGCGCCTGGGATTGGGCGCATAAGAAGGCTTTGGCTCGTAACCTTCAGGAGTCACGAACCGGTTTGGGCGTAAGGCTTTTGAGGCACATGCGAGTCTTCGGGCGCATGACTGCGGAGGCGCATGCGAATGGTCGATCACCCACGTGGCTTGTAATCGCTAGAGAAGAGTAATGATGACGCTGACATCAGCGATGCTTTGTTTTCTGTAAATGCTGTTGCTGTTCTGTCATCGAGGCATGGCTGTTGTCGTGTCAGACTTCAGTATTTAATGTTCCTTGACGGGTGATGGGCCTTTGAGTGGGCGCATTGATATGTGTTCCACTAGGCGCATAGGGACACGTGGGGTACATCTTTATGAGGCACTTGGTGCTGATGGGCGCGTCTGTATGATGCGCGGCCTGACCGGCGCATCTGTTTGTATGGCGCATCTTCATTGGTCCGACTGTTGAGTTCTCCGAGTGCTTTAAATAGCCGTTTTGACTTGGCTGAATTCAAAGAGGCAAATTCATCATCGTAAATGTAAGTTTATTACATTAACTTTGGGAAGGTTGCCACTTGGCGCATGGGTTTGATTTGTCCTAGCCTATAAATAGCAACAATTTGACAGAGTTTTGTTGACTCTTCCTTTGACTTCTCGTCGAAGATGAACTTCTTTGCTCGAGTACATTCTGTTGCCAAGATGCTCTCCAGGGTGAAGATGCGTCGAGTCGTGTTCGTATGCACTCGTAAAAGTGACTGTTACATCTAAAATTCGGGATCGCAAGGTTCCGACGCAGGCCGAAGGTGCCTGTTGCATCCAAAGATAGGGACGTTAGAGTCCCATCTTTGTTATATTGGAAGAGCCGCAGATCAGAATTTTGGTTCTCTTCTCTTCCTTGGGCTTTGGAGAGCTCTTCCTCCTGCTAGTGTTGGGTTGATCGCCCGCTCTTGTTATGCTCAAAGCTGCTCCTTTAGCCGAAGCACTTGATCGGATCGAAGTAGAGCGCATATACTGAGACTTCATGATGTGCATAACTGAGACGCTGAAGAGACGCGCCTGACTGAGATGCTGAAGTGACACGCCTGACCGATGATGCACCTGGCATGGGGCGCATGGCAGTTTGCTGTACCTGGCTGTAGTCTTAGGATCTTTCTTTTTGTAGAAGTTCTTCTTTGTAAAGCCTTTGTTTTAGACATGTAATAGACTTTTATATGAAATAAAAATCTTCTTCTGATGAATATACTTTTGCTGTCTTTTGCTGTGCCAAGTAATTTGTTTGAGCTCCCTGGCGTATGTTGTGTTAAGTGCATAAGAATTCTGGCTTGTAGATGCGCCTGAAATTCCATGCTTCTATACCCCCTCCAAGGCATCGACCCATTCTCCGGCTTTCCTCTCCCTGAGGCGGCCTATCGCTTCCTTGGATACGTCCTCTTCGCCCCCCCGGCCACCGGCGGGCCTGGCGCAACTCTCCTCCCTCTCGTCCCAGCCTCCGACTCGGGACCCCTGGGGCTCCTCCCCCTCTTCCAGCTCCGGTTCCCCCTCCGGCGTCTCCTTGTGCCGGCTTTCCCCCCGTGGTGCGAGCCCCCAGCTCTTCCTTGCCCGGCACTCGCTGATCTGTTCGCTATCCTCCCCTTCTTGGGACCGGCCCCCTCTTTGGGCCTCTCCCCTTCCCCGTGCCCTTCCCAGGGATGAGCCCCCCTCCCCTCGTCGTGGCACCCCCCGACCCCGTGGCTCTCCTTCTCCTCCAGGCGGCTCCCCCAGCTCCTCGCTCTCTCAGTCGGGTCCCCTCGCCGTGGCCCCCCTTCCGCCGTGGCTCCCCATCTCCAAAAGGTGGCTCCACCCGGCTCCCCGCCTCCCCCAGGCGGGTTCGAGCCCCCACTCTCCCCCAGTCGGCCCCTTCCCCCTCCCTCCTCCTTGGCCCCCCTCTCCCCCTCACCGGGGTCGAACCATCCCTACCCCGCCGTGTCTCTCCAACTCCTCCCGGCGGCTCCCCTCGCCTTCCTGCTGGCTTCCCCCCTTCACCGCGGTTTGCTCCCCCCGGGGCCGAGCCACCCCCCTCCGGCCCCCGTAGTCGAGCACCTCCCTTTGCCTCCATCCGCCTCTCCTCCTTCCGTACAGGGCGGCTCCCCCTCTGCCATGGCTCACCCGTGGTCGAGCCCCCCTTAGCCTCCCCTCCGCCGTGGTCGACCTTCCCCACCCGTTCCCCTCCGCCGTGGCCCCCCTCGAGATGCGAGCCGAGCGCACCCCCCTCTTCTCCTTGGGCAGGGAGCTGAGCCCCCCTCTTCTCCTCGGACAGTGCACCAGCGTGTCCTGAGCCCCCTCGGGACGAGCGCTGCTAGGTGTCCGTTGGTACGTCCAGCCGACGCCGGCGTATATATATATATATATATATATACACACACACGCACATATATATATATATATATATATATATATATATATATATATATATATATATATATATATATATATATATATATCCATAAAATCTAAATAATCCTTATTATTATCTATTTCTAGTGTAGGGCCTATTTATATAAATATGAACATATATAATTAATTTGACAAAAATAATATAACCACTAATAATAATAATATTATATAATAATATCCTCAATAAAAATAATAATAATTATAATAATAAAGAAATTCAACAAACCAATAATGGTGTATATACTATTTTGCACCGTCTAATAATCCCAAAAATGTACAAGGACCTATTTTATACAAATATCATTGAATATCAACTAATAACAATATTTATAATATATAATTAAGAATACTTAGAAAATATTCATTAGATCATTAAACGGAATACGACACTATCATACCAAAATACATCAACACGAATGTCACTAGACGTCCCGCATAACTACATGGGCTTCGTGTCACGACCCGCACCCTAGAGTAAGGGCACGAGACGTGGGTATGTCCAGCCTACGTCGCAGTGTCGGCGGTAGAACGCTGTCCTAGGTCACAACATCTAACAATATATCTCTAAACAGTTTATACTCCCCGAATGGGGGTGACATAACAGTAGTAAACTCAATCACAACTAAGGAAGAGATAGCACGATATGAAATAGAACTCAAGGAATAAAATAGATAAAAGCAGTCTAAGATAATCCCAACAATATCCAACAGTACAAGGTCTCAGATGAAAGAATATATACAACTCTGAACTCCAAATAAGTCTAAATAAAACATGCCTCCAGACTACATAAAAGATAAACAGCCTAACTAATCTAGTCTAGGCAGTCGGAGGAATATCCTCAGCTACTGCTGGATCCTCCTGGGAGTCCAGCTCAAAGGTGTCATCTAAAGCTGCCCCGTAGAAAGTGTCCAGACAAGCCTCCTCCTCGTCCTCTGTAATATTTTCAACAGGTCCAGTCAGGATAGGAGCGAGTACAGTATATCTCAACAGATCATAGCAGGTTAGAAGATATAATCATGTAGTAAAGTAAGATACAAGTACTGAAAGAAGTGCAGTATATAAACAGAGAGAGAAAGCTGTAAGAGAAATATCTACTATAAATAGAGAACTATCATGTGACTAGTGAGTCAGAGTACAATATAGACATGTAAATGGCATAGGAGATTCTGATGCTACACTATGGAAGAGATTCTGATACTACACTACTTGGATATTATTCACATGTCCAATTCTACTCCCCCGTACCCCCAATCAATACACAAGGATCCAGCCAGGTTATGTTATATGATGCTATGTAACAGCCCCCGAAGGGTAGTAGACCCCGAAGGTGATAGACCCCGAAGGTGATACATAGTAGTCCCATAAATGGGATAAGGATTCTAGGAAGACTCTACGATTATAAGAGTATATGTCGTAAGCGATCAAAGAACCAATGAAGCATAGTGATATACCATATAAGTGAAACGCACAGAACATGTAGTACCTGATGCTCCCTAAGGATAATATCTCAAGAAGGGATCCATATAGTACCAATCCGTGTAACTAACGTGACAGTACAAGTAAAGTAATCTACTGCAGAAAATAATTCTAAGCAGGATATGAAATGATCAGAGAATGTACTCGCCTGTAACTGAGTGTCCAATATGAAAAGTACCGTCCGAGGAGTGGTGTCTGGCTCCTAATCAGAATAGCACAAGTCATAACAAGTCCAGAATAGTGTAATGCAGTCCTACTATGCATTCTACATGATTCTAGGTCAATCTAGGCCAAAGTCAACTCTTGGTCAACTCTGGTCAACCCTAGAAGTCAAACTAGGTCAACCAAGTCTAATCAAGTCTAAACTAGGCTATACCAATCTACACTAGCTAGCACAACCCTAACAAGGCTATGCAAGCCTATACTAGCTATATCACAACATAGCTAGTAGCTAATACTAGAATACTTTAACAAGTCTACATCCTCACCATTACACCCATTGATTTAAGCACCACATAATTATACATACATATCTCTAGGCCAAGTATAAACCCTACAACATTAGCTAAACATAGAAGTATATATATACTCATACAATTTACACATATATTATATGTGCCTACATACAAGCCATAGCCTACACATGTAAAGACTAGGAATATAGAGAATGAGAGAGAGGGTGCTTGTGTGTGTGTGAAACATGAATTGTGTGTGTATATGTGTAGCTATGTGTGGACAGTTAACAAGGTGCAGGAATTACAACAGTGAATAAAATGTGTACAAGTGTAACTGTCAAGAGAAGGAAAATATTGTGTGTGTGTGTGTACTTTGTGTTTGCAGGAAATACAACAGGGAAATAAAGAGGGAAAATGTGTGTGCCTAAAGGGAACATGTGTGTGAACATGTGAAAACAAGATTCCATATCAGAACTCAGTTTTGACTTAAAGCAATTTCAGGTTTTTAACTAACACTCAAAAAAATTGAGAATGCCCAACTATTCCAGGTTTGATAAAATATCAACAATGCAACTAATGACAGGGTAATCCCATGTTCAGCCATAAGTAATTAGTTAACACATGAATCTAAAACAGTGACAGTAGCTAAATAGTGTAGGAAACAGAGTTCAAGTAGAAGAACACAATATCAGTTAAGAAGAAAAGGAAAAGGAAATCAATTCATTGCCAAAACTGAGAATGCAAACTGGTATTTCCCAGTTTTCAGTTCCCTAGTTGCAAGTTCCCCAAACCAAACATAAACTCCACGAAACAACTCCCAATTCGACACATTAACAGTTTAGATATAGGAGAAACATATTTAGGATCTAAACTCAGTATTTGATATCATTACAGGGGTTAAAACCATCAAACAAAATCATTTTAGAAACTGGAAATGAAAGGTTAACAGGACAATAGTATCAGTTAACACATTGAGCCCCAACTCATAGTCCAAATTCTAATATATGGATCCAAAACCTATTCCAACAAGTAGGTCAACTTATCATGAGTTAACAATTATGTGAGACTCATTAGACAGTTGAAAACATTTGATTAAATGGATAAAAATGGATTGACAGTTGAAGAAACTGAATAAAGCATCAGTGCATCAGAAATTTCTATAGTTCGAACCAATTCGAGCCAAAACTTCCACATTAAACCCAAACAATTTGTAACCCTATAATAACAGTGATTAACATGATATTTAGAATCTAAATAATCATTAAAACACCATTTAAAAATATTTAAAAATGATTAAACATCAGAATGTAATTTACAGGACAGTGTACAGTGAGCCATTCCTCGTGCACGTGTGCACGCGTGTCGTACACACGACACAGCACGTGTTAGCCCACGTGCTCGTGTCCCCACCTAGTATAGGTCTAGGTGTCCATGTCTATGTGTCTGCACAGTGTCCTTGTGTTGCCGTGTCTGACTTACACTCGCGTATCAGTGGCCATAAACAACAATGCACAGTGCAGTATAAAATCGGTACGGTTGAGATTTCTTCTAAACCGCTCGATAAGACGAGCTGAAAATTGGTCTGTGACATGTCAGTCACGCGTCCTAAGTGTCACCAAAGTTTCAGCCCAAAAAGTGTCGTGTCGTGTCCGCTACAGACCCCGATAGGCAGGGGAGCACTGTAGCACGCGCACGAGCGTGTGCACGTGCGTGTCCATTCCACGAAACCGACACAAAGCGACACGAACACTACCACAGAAGATCAAAAATGCATAAGCAATAGTAAAACTAACATTTCTATTCAAACACAAATCGAAATCTCGATCGAAATGCCCTTTGTGGCATTTCGTCGAACACCTATGCTGTTCACTGAAACGTGTCCGATACGGATGCATATAGGATACGAAATCGAGCAAACCCTATTCCTACAGCACAAGGACACCTAGGGCTTCCTATTGATGAAGACAAAATGAAAATCCATGGAGAAATGGAGAGATTACCTATTCTTGAGCTATGGATGAAAAGCCCCAAATGGAAAGATTCCTCAAGCCACCCAAAATCTCACAAATTATTGTTTCCCTGCAAACAATCAATACCAACAGCAAGAATATTGATATTAGGATCTAATGCAACTAGTTTGAGGGAAAAAGGACCTAAAATATATTTATTATGAATTTCTAAAGATGGGAGCTCACCTCTTTCTTCTTGAAATAGATTTCCTAAGGAAAGGAGGCTAGCCCTAGAAATTAGGAGGGGTTTTATTGTGGAGGAATCCCAAGACACCTAGGTGGCCGGCCACTCACTCTTAGGGTTAGGGTTTGGTAGTTTGGGCTTGGGCCAAGTTACATGGGCTATGGTTTATTTAATTAATAAAGACTCTAAGTCATAAGTCATGGCTTAGGGCTTTCTAATTTCTATAGCTAAATAGGTTCTAATGACCTAACCATAGATTAGGCTAGGTTAGACTAGAGTCACAAATCCTAACCAAGGCCAACTAACTAGGGTTAGCTCCTAGGTTGGTCTACATGAGTCAATACTAGTCAAAAATCAAACTAGTCCAAACAATTCCAAAATAATTCCTAAAAATTCTCATAAATTCTAATTAATTCTAATAAATTTAAATTATCCCAAAAATGAAAAATTTACCCTCAAACTAGAAATGTGGTAGTAACACTTGGGCTTGTTTTGGGTCCTATCTGGACTAGTTCGGTACAACCGGGTTCCCTAAAACTCAATAATATAATTAATAAATAAATACATCTTTGGTAAGGGTTAAGTAGCAACTTGGCGTGGTTTTCCTAGTTAGGACACACTTATGGCTGGGCCTTCCCTGACATAGCTAATACACTAGTCAAGGCACGCCACTGCACTATTCGTGCCACAATTTCTAGTCACCTTGTAATCTAAATTTAATCATGATTAAAGCTCTCTACCGTAATAATTAACTACTTAATTATTTATAAAATTCTAAAAATTGTAATTCAAATAAATAAAATAAAAATATATTAAAATTTTAGGAAGGGGGATTACAAATCTACCCACCTTAGAAATAAATTCGTCCTCGAATTTAAGGACTACCAGGATAGGCAGACTTGGTAGATTGGTGAAAGGTAGTGGAAATTTATGATAAAGAAATTGATCGAATAAAATAAATAAAATAGGGAGAAAGTATTTGAAACTCTAAAACAGCCTTAAAATGCTCTCAACTTTAATTTTGAAACAAGTTTGTTAAGGAAAATAGTCATAAACAAAGTATCGACGAAATCTGCATTCCGCCCCGACAATAAAATATGTGAATAAATAAATGAATAAAAATTTCTGGAACGCCGCAAAAAGGGAATTTAGGGATTTGACTCAATCATGCCCCAAATCATTCATAAAATATTATCTAAAATAATACCTATTACTTTAAATAATCCTAGTAATAAAATCAATTATCAAAATATTGTTAAGAATATTTCTGATACTTATAGCTGTATATTTTCCACAAATACAATATCTTCTAAAATAATATACTAGTAATTTGATTTTAATATAACTCTTGGTAAACTAGTAATTCTAATAATTCTAGAATAAAATATCTTCTAAAGTTTTGCAAATCTCTCCTCAATTTTTCCCAAAATATCTAAAATAGAAATATAATAAAAATTATTTGTCGATTTGGAAAAATAATTAAACTAAAATAAACTAAATGGAGAATGTAAGAAACCGAAAAGTGGACTTACGACCTACCCACCTTAGAATGATTTATCCTCGAATTTAAGGACTAGGATGATCAAATCTTTCTAAGATTTAAATAAATATTGGATCAAAATCAACCCATAATGATTTTAAAAATAATTCAAGATTTTATTAAAATATTAAAAAAATGTATTTAATGGAATCTAAATATAATACAATAATAATTTTAATGAATAATATATTTATCAAATAACTTGGAAAATGTTGTGTATATTATCTAACCAGTACATATCTTGGTTAGTCCAAAACTGAATCAAACTAATTATAATATAACCAAATAAATTTAATTGATAATTAATATTAGCAAATAATTTAAACAATATTTTATAAATTCTAATCCAAAATAGTTTGACAAAAAATTCTGTTGTCATCAAAATATATTCGATAGTGGTTACAAATAAATCTATTTTCTAACTAAAATTTATTAAAATAATACAAAATAAAACTTTTGAAAGCAGGGATGTGGGTTTACAATTCTATCCACCTTAGAATATTTCGTCTTCAAAATTACAAAGAGCACGATTAGGCACGACTATGAAGAATAATCAAGAAACCAAATTTGTAATGGATATGAATAAAATGACGAATGGTATAATCAATGAAGTGATATGATTCATGATCTAATTAGTCACGCGTAAAAATGATAAGGATAATAAACAAAAGGAGAGTGTGATTTGGTACGACCAGTTTTCGGTCAAATGGTTTAGTTGACAAGCAAATGTTTTTAAGAACGATAAAGAGTGAAATGGTTGGGCACAACCAATCTATGATCAGCATGGTTGAGTCATTACCAGCTTTTTAAGAAATGACCAAGGTTCTCGATGAAATCTAAACAGGATTTTAGCTGCATTTAAGAGGCAGTCACGATCAAGGCTAATCGTACAAGTCATCCAAGTAGGGTGAAAATAGGAAGTTGGCACGAGCATGATCATGATCAAAATAGTCATGACCGTAGTTGGAATAAAAGTATAACCTTAGCTATGATTTAGTTGAAATTATAGACACGGTTGTGATTTAGTCTTGATAAAAAAATGGTGTAGGGTTGATCAAAATTGAAATCATCTTGGTACGAACAACTAATTGAGCAAAATTATTTAGGCACGATCATGGAATTGAATTCTAGGATGATAGGTGAATTGGCACGATTGAAATAGAATCGAATAGTTTGGTCATGATCAAAAAGTATTTAAGGATGATCCAATCGAAATCGTTCTAACACGAACGATTGTGTATGCATGATCATAGGATCAAACCTAGGAAAGGATATGAATTGACTTGATCGAAATATAATAAAAGGGGTCTAGTCATGATCGAAATTGTTCAAGGATGAACAACTCCAAAATCGGTTCGATATGCTTAAAATATTTATCCACAATTATCTAGGCACGAGTTTAGAATCAAAATCTAGATAGGTTTAGGAATCCAGTCGAAAATATATTAAAAGATGACAATCTGAAAAATAGAAGGATAAGAAAGAAAGGGAGAATTACCGGTTTATTGAAAAGATTGTGACAAGGAATAAGCACAAATCAATTTAAAAACATAATAGTTATATGCCAATAAGACGTAGTCTCTATGGTATTCGAAACTCATAAACATAATCGAGTCATTTTACCGAGAATTTATGCCTCGTCAGTGTACAGCTAGCTGCATTAAACCCTTGGTTCCACAACTCAAGCTATGTTGCGTTAAGGAATACCCTATCAACTCTATCTAATCTTGACATAACAACTCAAGGATGAAATAAGACGACCAAGACATAATTTTAATAATGTTCGATCAACTTAGGGGTCATGCCACGCCAGTACGCTGTTGGCTGCAGTGAACCCGCAGTCTCGATAATTTAAATAAGTGAAGACAGTGCGCTGCTGTCTTGTCATCGTAATTCATCAAAATTATTCCAACTATATCCCCAAGAATATCAAAGGAGTTTAAAACATCATACAAGTTGTTAAAGATAGAAAAAGTGTAAGTATCTGTTCTTCAAGTATAAGATCAGCTTCTTGAAAAGAAAAATAATTTATTAGGAAGGATAATGATCGAAGTCAAAATTAGTAAAATCTTATAATCCTTACTTCACGAATATTCAATATTCAACGATTGAGAGAAAACTTTTGAATCCAAAAACTTAACTCGAGATTAATAGACAATTGAGTGAGAAGTTATTTTAAAAATAATTCCTTAGGTCCAAGGAAAAGAATATGAGTGATACGAACTTATGATATGGCGGTGTTTAGAAAAGGTATAAGATAAAGTTGTACAAATGATCATGATTAGGGAGAAAATGACCGGAGGCAAAAAGGAATATAAACTTAAATTTACTTTTCTCTAATGTTCAAGATCGAGGGAAAATATGTATAAAGCACCTACCTATTATGAATATATTTATACACAAATATATAGGTATAGCCTAAGTAAATCCCAAAAACCCGAAATTATTATTCTAATAGGAGGTTATCCTATTTCCAAGAAAATACGAATTTAAATAGCAATAATACATATATTATATTCAATATATAATTTATAGAAATTATTTCTAATACTAGAAATTGACTACCAAAATATATATACACATCTATATATCTACTGGGACGACGTTGGTCGTACTACATGACCACCAGGACTTGGGTTGAGTTCGGGCTAGTTTGGAGCGACCAGGTCTTCTAAAAGCCAATAATCTTAATAATAAGTAATTTAATTATTTCTAGGGTTATGTCGCGATTTGGCCTGGTTTTTCGTAGTTAGTACACACATATGACTCGACCTCCTCTACCATGGCTAGAACACTAGTTAAGGCCATCGACCACACTCTAAGTGCCAAAATTCTTGGTTATCTTGCACTCCAAAACTTAACCGTGACTAAGGCCGTCTATAATAAATATTTATAAAATTCTAAAATTATAATTTAATTCAAACAAATAAATAAAAGGATATTTTCCAAACTTTCGAAAAGAGGGGTTAGGGTCAAGAATTGGGTTCCAAGAAGGCCTAAATTGATGAGTAAATAGTCCACCCATCTTAGGTCACATCGTCGTATCAAAATATAATAGTGTATCTATAAAACTTTCCAGGTCATCTAAATTTAATAAATTGCATGGCCTAATCCTTAACTACCTAATAATCAAATTAATAAGGGACTCCTATTCCTAGTCATTCTCCTAAATTAATTCAATCCTAATTGTGAATGAGCATTTCATAGTTGCAGGCTCGCAATAGTACGACTAACTTAAGTACTATTACGAGTTCGCAATCTTTTGCGAAAATGGACCTGCATAGGCCACCACAAAAATTTGTCACGACCCACACTCGCTTTTCGGATACGAGACATGTCCAAGCCAGCCTACGCCGCAGAGTCGACGGTAGAACGCCGTCACGACTAAGATGCTCAAAATCATAAAATATAACATATATTCTCATTCACATTACTAAATCGATTTTACAAATTACAAGGTTTCATAACTCAACATTTGCTAGAAAATACAATGTCTCACAAAATAGAAAAGATAGCTAATTCAACTATCTAGGTTGACATCAACATACCCATGTCTTTCCAGTGCTAAGAGTGATCATGGCTAAACTAAAAAATGTTGCTTTTCAGTCAGGAATGGAACGAGTACAATCTCACAACAGATTCAATAAATGACAAAGTCCATAAATCTGTAAATAATAATAAAATACACGACGAAAAGACAAGTATAGAATCATGACAGAAACTAAGCACGGTGAACAAGGCAAGTGAGTACTAAAACATGGAAGACCTGTAGCCAATAATATATACTATAGAACCAGATACTGTATATATCTAGTGAGTTGAAATACTACTCCGATATGTAAACGACTAAGGGTAAATCCGGCACCCCGCACATGAAATATGTGACTGCTATTAGGCAAGAATAAGATCCAGCACCCCGCACGTGAAGTGTGAGACTGCTAATAGGCAAGAATAATTTTGGTTTTGTTTACATGTCTAGAGTATTTTCCCGTCTGACTAGTACTCATGGATCCAAACAGGTCACAAACACGATAATAAATTGGTTACGAACAACATGTAAAGAATCCATAACTACTATCTCATGTAACATCGTGTCAAGAACCAATGGAATATCATTATAAAATACTTCTACATACATGATTCATAGAGATAATCAAATATGAGAACTATCAGAGATGTACTCGCCTGAGGTCCTGTGCTGGTGAAACCGATAATACTGTACCACTTAAAGAGCTACAACAGTCAACACATACAGAAGTCTCCGAATGCTGAAATAAACATTACCAACATTTTCAGAATAGTCAAATTAGCTAGAATTGCCTAACCTTAAGTCCAATTCTGGACACAGGGGAAAACGATAATTTCGGGTCAAAACGGTATCCGTCGTTGGACCCGTTTTGTACCGAAAAGTATGCCAAAGTCTATGGTCTCTAAAGTCATCAAACTATATGTCAACAGATTCAATTTTTTAATACGAATATAACCTTATTTCCAAAGTTAGATTCCGGCGGGCCGTGCACAAAATCGCCCGTTGACTCGGATCGTGGGGCCCGCAAAATGGCGATCCGGTCAACTGTCTCATAATCGGACCAAAATTGGCATACAGGACCAGAAAAACGATACGGTCCTGTTGGTGTAAGTTTCATCTCGATCTGATGAACGTGCAAAAAGTAATTAGGAATTTGCACAGGGGCCGATCCGGTGAATTTCGACGGATACGCATCAAATTTGTCGCGCACACGCAACTAATTTAAATTTTGTCAAAGCCCACACATCCACAAAGTCGATACGTACCTTTCGATGCTTTCGGTTTGTGACCACGTCGCCATGATTGGCGGGACGTACGTCGTATCGAAGGTTTTATAGTTTTTAAAACAGATTTTTCTCAATATTGGGAAACCGATTTCTCGGCGCACAGTTATCACAATTGATAATTAAGTGCAAAGTAGGCTAGTTCGACTGTTGTCGGCCCTGTTTTTGGGATAGGTTTTCATCAAACTTGGGTTCGATTTTTTGGGCAATATAGATTACCTAAACTCAGTCTAATTGATAGAAATCGAAGGTGTATATATCGGGATCTTACCTGAAGAAATAGCTCAAAAAATGATCGAGCAACGAAGGTGAACTTCGGTCACGAAGTTGGGGTCGTCCCAGGGCTGTCGCTGCTGTTGTACCTTGGTTCTGCTGCGGCTCTAACCGGCCGACGGTGGCCCGCAGCGGCGCACGCGTGGGGAGGGGCGCACGCCTAGTCTGGGGAAGGAGGGGAGAGCTCGGGTTTTTGAGAATTCTCAAACTCTTGATCGATATATATATGTAAAGGGTCGGCCTCCGCTCGGGTTCGAGCATGGGGGAGGGGTGTTCGGTTACGGGTTGGGCTGGGTTTTCTGCTGCTTTTCTTTTTTTTCTTTGGTTTTTCTTTTTCTTTACTATTATTAATAACTCTATTCATATATATATATAATATATATATCTATATATATATATATATATATATTTTCTATATATATATATATATATATATATATATATATATATATATATATATAAAATATATATATATATATATATATATATATATATTATTAATCTCTCTTTACATATTAATATCTATATATATATATATATATATATATATATATATATATATATATATATAATATATATATATATATATATTTTTAATATCTATATATATATATATATATATATATATATATTGATATTAATATGTAAGAGAGATTATATATATATATATATATATATATATATATATATATATATATATATATATATATATTTATATATATATATATATATATATATATATATATATATATATATATATATATATATATATATATATATATATATATATATATATACTTATATAGTAATCTCCATAAAATCTAAATAATCATTATTATTATCCATTTCTAGTGTAGGACCTATTTATATAATATATATATATATATATATATATATATATATATATATATATATAATAATAATAATGATTATTTAGATTTTATGGAGATTACTATATAAGTATATATATATATATATATATATATATATATATATATATATATATATATATATATATATATATTTGGAGGGTGTCCACTTCTTAATGGTGCTTGGAGGCATGCCTCCAAGGGGGCTCGAACCCGCGCCACTGCGCCGGGGTGCTCCACCGTTCCCAACGGGCTACGGCCACGGGGACATATATATATATATATATATATATATATATATATATATATATATATATATATATATATATATATATATATATATATTATAACATTTATTTGACAAAAAAAATATAACCAATAATAATATTATTATTATATAGTAATATCCTCAATAAAAAAATAATAACAAAATGGAATACAACACCATCATTGAATATCAACTAATAACGATATTTATAATATTTAATTAAGAATACTTAGAAAATATTCATTAGGTCATTAAAATGGAATACGATACCATCATACCAAAATACATCAACACGAATGTCATTAGACGTCCTGCATGACTACATGGGCTTGGGCTTGTTTTGGGTCATGTCTGGACTAGTTCGGTACAACCGGGTTCCCTAAAACTTAATAATATAGTAAATAAATAAATAAATCTTCGGTAAGGGTTAAGTCGCAACTTGCCCTGGTTTTCCTAGTTAAGACACACTTATGGCTGAGCCTTTCCTGACATGGCTAATACACTAGTAAAGGCATGCCACTGTACTATCCGTCCCATGATTTCTAGTCACCTTGTACTCCAAATTTAATCATGATTAAAGCTCTCTATCGTAATAATTAACTACTTAATTATTTATAAAATTCTAAAAATCATAATTCAAATAAATAAAATAAAAATATATTAAAATTTCGGGAAGGGGGATTACACCAATGATAACCATTAAGATTATTTCCAAAGGGGACATAGCCTTCTTTTTTCATCGATAGAATTGCAAACAAATTGTCGTCACCTGTCATATGCCTGGAGCAACCACTATCAAGCAAGTTGAAGATGTAACCTTTGGTACCCACTTTCTTGAGGGTCCTGATGTGTTAGCTTTTGGAACCCATTTATACATATTCATATCTACTAGCTTTCTAATCTTACACTGTATTGACACATGTCCTTTTAATCTACAATAATGACATGTAGCAGAAGTGTTGGTGCTAGGTTTTGTTTGAAAAACATGCTTTTGAGTTTTTGAAAAGGTGTGTGTACTCGTATTGTGTGGAAACATGTATATATAAGAATGAATTCTAACATTAACAGTCGTGTTGTTAGTGTGGTGTTTATATTTAGCCTTCTGACTAGTGTTTATCTGAGCATTTGGTCCAGCGACTTGTTTGCCCAGTTTTATCTCTAACTTTTTAGACTTCTCATTGGCTTCATTTAATTTGGCCGTGAGTGGATCTACTCTTTGAATAGCAATGTTATACTTCTTCTTCTCTAGTTCATAGATATCGTTAAATTTTGCATTTCCTTGATTTATTTTTTCAAGCTTTTCAAGAGAATCATGCAGACTCAGCCTTAAAAAGTAATCTCATTGGTGTTAATAGAGGAATCTGTAATATCTTCTAAGATCCTAGATTGCTTTGAAAATTCAGACTATAAATATTTTAGCTCTTTCTTAGCATTTTTGTACATGTCTATCATTTTCTTTTTATCAGCCAATAGATCAGAGAAAGCCTTACATAATTTATCAAAAGAAAATTCTTCATAGAGAGGGTTATTTATTAACTTAGCATCTGTAATCATGAAGCATAGGTTTGCTGAGCTCCGAGAGTTGTCTTCTTCTTCAGAGTCACTAGCCTCGCTTTCACACCAGATACTAGTATTTACATAGTTTTTGATTGTTGACCTTCTCTTGCTTGTCTGATCATGTCTGTTTGTTTGATCGTGTCTGCTTCCTTTTCTTATAACAGGGCAATACTTCTTTATGTGACCTGTTCTTTTGTAGCTGAAACAGATCGGTTCTTTGTCATCTTTGAAATCCTTCTTTTTCTTATTTGACTTCTCGTGTCTGAGAAATCTTCTGAAGTTTCTTATTATCAGGGCCATTTGCTCGTTGTCCGAGTCGTCTGATTCACTCTCATCATCAGAGATTGTTTTGTGATTTACCTTCAATGCTATTGTCTTCTCTTTAGGAGGTTGATCTTCGATATCCTGAAGGTCCAAATCATGTGTCATGAGCTTTCCAGTCAGGGTTTCAAGACTCATTGTCGAGAGATCATTTCCTTCTATAATGGCCGTTGCTTTTGGATTCCAGCTTTTTGGTAGTCCACGAAGAATCTTCTGAATCCTTTCATGATCACTGTAATCTTTGCCAAGGGAAGCTAGAGGTTTAACAATATCTAAAAATCTAGTAAATATAGTAGTAATAGTCTCATTAGGCTTCATTTTGAATGCCTCATATTCTTGTGTAAGTCGTGAGATTTTGGATTCCTTCATTTGTGAAGTATCTTCATGAGTAACCTCAAGAAGTTTCTAAGCCTCGTTGGACGTGGCATATGTAGAGACTCTATTGAACTCAGTTTTATCAATAGCACATAATAAAACATTGATGGCTTTTGCTTTAAGACTAGCTTGTTTCTTTTCATTGTCGATGTATCTATCAAATGGTTTGTCAACTAGAACACAATCTATAGTAATAGGTAGAGGTTTCCTATAACCATTGACGACAATCGACCATAAATCAAAATCAAGTGACTTGAGGAAAAAGCTCATCCGTGTCTTCCAGTACGTGGAATTTGTGCCATCAAATAAATGTGGCCAATTGGTTGACTGACCTTCACCGTTGCTTGGAAATAGGGATGTCATATCTCAAGGAGTGTCAATTCCATCGAGAGAAACCTGCTCTGATACCAATTGTAGGAACAATGGCACCTCTAGTGGGGGGGGTGAATAGAGGGCAGCGAAGAATATTTAGCAGTTAAAAAATTAACTCTAAGCAGGTGAAGCAATATATATATAAAATAATTACAAATAAGTCAGTAAAATCAGGGCGAGAAAGCAATACACAAAGACATCATATTTATACTGGTTTCCCTCTATGAGGACTATTTCAGTCTCGAGTACTCAACCTGATGTTTGAATCTACTATTTGAAATAGAAATTACACCACGTGTTTTGCTCCGAATGACACACCAACTTCACCACTGTCGTGTTTTTATCCGAAGTCCACGAACAAACTTCAACACCTTTCTGAAGAAAGCTTTTATACGCCAAGCTTGTACAACTCGAAACACCTACTTGGAAACCATCGGCACTTAGAAGAATTGAGTTGACTTGGAGATTTGAACTTTAAAGCTTTGGGAATAGAATATGAAGCTTAGAAATGAATAGAGAAGATGAAGATTGAATGTGTGTTGAGAAATAAAAAATTCTTCTCTATTTATAGGTTTTTGTAGGACAGAGTTCGGGTAGAACTCAGTACCCTAACGTTCAAAAATTCAAACATTGGAGATCCACAAGAATGGGTAAAGCTTCTGACCAGGAGTGATTTGGTCTAACTGAGTTCGGTTCGAGTTCGGTCCGAGTTCGGGCAGAACTCTGGCCGAGTTCGATTAGCCTAGTTTCAGGGCAGTTTTGGTTTAAAAATGGTTTAGTTTAGGAATTGGTTTAGAAATAGACTTGGTTTGGTTTAGAATAGAATCAAGATGGGTTTGGTTTAGGATAGAATCAAGGATAGACTTCTAATTGCAGTGATCCCGATTCACAAATATTCTAGAATTAATAAATAGAAAATATAGAATAAATATAAAATCTCAGAGATGACGCAATCTGTATTCTTCGTTTCTTTTCATATCGAGATCGAAGTTTAAGACACTTAGTCAAAATTTGTTTGACTATAGCTTAATGTGCCAAATTTGTTTGACCGTAGCACGAGAAGGAGGAGTATCTTGGACTGACTATATGGAGGTTCCAACTTTTTGCCTCTTTGCAGCTTTCTTGGCATGATATTTCTCTTTACGCTTCCTGAGAAGGCCACTCAATGGATCCTGAACTTCATCAACGAAACCCATATTCACAATTTTTAGAGGATCCTCGACAGGGATATTCTCCTCACACTACAACAAAAAACCCTTTTAATGACGCTCGACAAGGAGTTTTAATGACGGCTGATACATAAGCGTTATTAAGTTGAAAAATACCTTTTTTCTATGACGGTTTGGGCTAATTCTGGGCTTTTTATAACGTTTATAAAATAAAGCGTTATTAATAGTTTAGAGCGGTGGCAAACTTGTAATTCTTTCACTGTATAAAAGCTAAGTGGGAGAGAGAAAATTCATTTCTCATCCATTTTCTAAGGGAGCAGCAGCTCTCCTCCTCAAACCTCTTCTCCCCCCATTTTCCTCTTCGTCGATTTCTAGGGTTTCTGATGGATTTCTTCTTCGATTTCTAGGGCTTATATTTTTTCTTCTTCGATTTCAATTTCGCTTCGCGATCGGGATCCTCGGGAAGAGTCGGCGCTGCCGGGTTACTCGTCGAAGAAATGCGGTGAGATAGCTTGGCTGCCATGCAGTTGGTTACTAGGGTTTGTGCCATTTCGACGACATCGACTAAATTTTGGTCGATTTGTTGAGTTCTAACTCGCTCGGGAGGACGAAGAGTCGATATGGTGAGTCTGATCTTTTCTCTTCTCTGCTGAATCTTTTCGACCTAATCCTCTGTGAACTCGATCCAAAATAGAGGACAATCCGGGAATTTGTTGAACTCAAAAAACTTCAGATTTAATCTGTGAGTTATCAAGTCTTTTCTCCTTATTCTCTTTATTCTCGAATTAAATTAAGGGACCTTAAATTAATCTTCTAAAAGTTTGTTTCTGAGACATGTCCTTCATGTGTTTGATGAATTGTCTCAAGGAGATTTGGATCTTGATTCGGTTGGTGACTCCTCATTTTCATGAATGACACTCGGATATGTAGTTGGTGAGTATCTCGGTTCAAGTATAGCTCTTTCTATTTCGTTCTGTATTCGGTTGGGGAGTTTGGATCGACAGTAAGGTGTTTGGTGCTCAAGATGACACAGGTTGTGTCCAGTGTGACACAAAGTCTTGTGACAAGATCATCACTAGGGCTAATTAATGTGTTTCACATAATCCATCCTATCATTGTATTTGGCATAAACTCTATTCAGAAAATAAACTTTTTTCTTTGGCCCATCATATGGGCAAATTAATGTGATTTCATTATTGTGAGAGGGATTATTCTGTATTCCTGATATCAGGAAGAAAATGAGTGGAAATTTGATATTGAAACTTTCCCTCTAGAATTTAACTTCAAAACCTTAATTTCTCTTCTAGCGTTCGAGTTTAGACCTTCATTCTTATTTCCCTATTTAGTGGTGGTAAACTTGCTTACCACATTTAGTTTGTTGCAATAACATATTTGTAAAATGTTGATGAATGAACACATTTGTAAAATATTACATAATAATACAACACACAAGAAAAAGGACAATTTCTTCGTTCTATACCAAATTGCAGCTTCCACTGAACTGTAGAGACAAACCCACATCCAAATTCTTTTTGTAGGTTCAGAAAGCTTTATTTACATGTTGAAGTTGGAGGCACACACTATATAGAAGAAAGTGAACACTGGAGGGAATTGTTTTATATATAAATATAGTAGAATTATGATATTTTGGCATTAGTCCTTCAAATTTTTTGTTTGTTCAAGTTCCCCAAACTACAACAATTACACTTTTCGTGTTTGGCTGGGTTTGAAATTGCTTATTAGAAGCTGTTTTTCCTTTTTTTTTTTAAATGTTCCGTAGTTGTTTGCTACCAGCTTATCAAAAAAAGTTAGATTAGGAGTTCAATTTTTTCACAGCAACATTCCACGATCCTATTTGCTCTCAAAAGTTACTTCTACAGCTTAGTTTTCTAAGGCAAAAAACTTAAAATTTTAAAACATTTGAACATAAGAATAAGATTGTTTATTTAACTTATAGATTTATAGTTCCAATGAGCATTTTCATTTTCGGTTTTTGGTCAACAAAAGAGGAAGTTTTTGTTGTAACTACATGGAAGAAAGTGTTTGCAAGTGTTCAGCTTCTGATCTGTATCTTCACTTTCAATATTAGAGATATATCCAAGATTCCTTAAATTAGCATAAAATGCATTTCAATATTCGATTGCTGTTTTTGTTGTTGTTGTAATGACCATTTCAATATTCGATTGCTGGCAGAACCATCTTGATGACATATAAGCATAAAATGTATGCAGTCGATAATGTTGGAAAGATAATATCCAATGCAGATGTGGATTTCTACATCAGTGAGGTCAGTGATCTCTTTTGATTGCTTCAAACAATCTCATAACAGCTATAGGACTTTGTTATGTTCTTTTTGTAAGGGCCCTCTGGGATCTTCTGTTCTCTAGAACATGTCCTTCGGAGACTTGCTACATATATATATATATATATTTCCTTCGCGTATATATCATTTCACTGAATATATAATGTTATGTGGAAATTTAACTTCGGGCGGCTGCATTGATTTAAATTCACTTTATGAAACTTGTTCTTGGATGCAGGATATTGTACATGTCATCGAATCCAAGCCAGTAAAGTGCTATGGTGATTATTTCTTGCGTTTCTTGACTCGCTACTTTTGCTTGCTTGTACTTTCTCTAAATAATTTGTGAGTGGATACTCATCTATTCTTACATCTGTTGTATTTATCGTCGGTAGTAATGCTTTTTCTTCCCGACTGCTCTGGTTACTTGGGGGCACTTAAGTTGCTTGGCTTATCCTGTCACTTGGACATATTTTTAATCTCACTGGCCATCTGCTACGTTCATTAAATGTGAAGATGACTTTTTTGTATATATATTATTACTCACTCCTCACATCAGTAGATGGAAATCCGCAAAAACGGAATGCTGCTATGAATTTATGCTAGAAACGTGTTGAAATTGGTAGTAGGAAGTTATGTTATGAATTTGAGAATTCCTGTAATAACTCTTCCAGCTTATCTGCTTCGTTCTACTAGATCTACAGGCACAAAGTGGACTCCAATGATTGGCTACAACACAATAATATGGACCGCTATTATGCTAACAATCCAGGATACAGGTTCTATATATTAATTTCTCTTACCCAGAGTATTTATTCACTTGACAAATTTTCATCATCATTTAGTTTAGTACCAGAAATTTTGACTTATTTAGTTACGAGTATTCGTCTGGAAAAACTCTTGTTCTTTCCTCCATTTTAAATAGTGCACATGGAATTCTTTACTTGTGGCTGAGACAGGCTTCGCGTAATTAGAACCTGGGGAAAGAAAATTCATAGGAAAATGGTTCTTCACTCACCAGTCGCCCACGGCTGTAACAGGCCATATATGGTCACAAGGACTGGATTTTAAAGGTTTGTAGCCCTCATTTCTATACCCCTTCTAATATCTTTTGCATTATAAGGGACATGGTTTTATGAATTGCATGTACATAGTAGACTGTTTGTTAATGTCATTCCACACAATGATTTGTGCAGTTTGAGGATATAATTGGTGAGCTAGACAGAGTAAAACTAGACTGATCTTGTCCAAATGGAGAAACTTGGTGCTTTTTTGCATGTCAGTGGTTAATTTCTTGTATTTGTATTCTGTGATCCTCTAGTATTATTTTTCCTCTTGAAAAGATTTTGATTGGTTACAGCAAGGGTGATTCTAATTGTCTTATATTTATACACCGATAACCTGCATTTCGACGCTCGTGGATCTCGAATTTTCAATAGAAGTATGAATTACTGCACTCCAAACTAGTCCTCGAAATCTGCAGGAAACTTGCATGTTACTTCTGCTTCTTTTGTCTTTCTCTGTAGAAATCTATAGCAGAATTATTTTCTTCTTTATTACAACCCTTCTTTTCGACTTGATGCAGTCTGCAATAGGCTCGGTAGCAGCTGCTGCGGAGCAGGCTTTTCTTCCTTATGCTGAGAAGGTACTTGAGATGATGAAAAGCTTTTTGGTGCTTACAAATGATGAGGACCTGGTCTCCGTGTTTTTATCTTTTTCAGGGATTTGCTATATGTGATGTTGACAGTTTTGATGTGCTCAAGTTGAAGCCAAAGTAATTACTTGTTTTGAGGATCCATTTAAGTAGTAGTTGTAAATATATGTATTTGGATACCCTATTTTGAGATAATGTAATGAAGACGGTGATATAATATTTCAATGTTTTCTTGTGAATATAATTCAATGTGGTTGTTTTAAAATTGAATTGAGAAGTTTTTGGAAAGTAATATATAATGTGCAGTATTAAGCATTATAAATGTGATGAGTTCAGTAATATTGAGTATTATAAATGTTCTCCATTGAGCTTATACAGATTATCTATTCATAACGCTTTCAAAATGTCCTGAATTGTGCACTATATACTAACTTTCATAACGCTTTTATATAAACTATTAATGACGGTTATTTTATGACGCTTTTAAAAAATATTTATAACACCCGTTTTCATGACGGTTGCTGTAGAAAAAAAAAGCGTCATGGTTCGTCATTAATGACATTTTTTAGCCGTCATTAAAAGGGTTTTTTATTGTAGTGGCAGCTTCAGTTAAGTTTATGGTAGTTGCGTCCCCATTAAACGTTTTTTGCGGTCCGATGAAACTATCATTTATCGAATAACCTTCAAAGAAGGTGTTGGCTGAAGTACAAAAATGCGCGTATGAACTCAATATACGCAGACCATTTTCAACAGTGGTAGAAGGCATGGTGAATAAAGCCCGTGTACCTCTTGCATTATAGTATCTCCATCCACGGCCACCATCAATCAAATATCCAGAGGCTTTAAGACATCTCGTCGCATTCCCGATGTGCAGTTGGTCATAACCAAATTGACGAGCAAAGTGACTTGGCAAATAAGGCTCAAGACAACAATTGTTTTCAAAACCTATATACCAGGTGTGAAGGCCTGATTGACTTCAACCAATTAAAGGCCTCATGAGAGGGGCAAGAACCGATGGGCTCTAAATCTTGGATAGAGATCGAAAAGTTTTCGTATCCAGATTGTTGAGGGGTGTAGAAAAATTTACAGTCCATGTCCCTATTTAATGCTTTTCTATAGTAACATAAAGATATAGCCTTCCATTTGGCCTTAGCAAATCTTTCGATAAAGTTGGCTGCCAATGCTCCTCCAACACCAAAGTCAGGATCCATCAATGAGGGGTGATGCAGTAACAACCAGCCAAACAGATATATGTATGGCATCTCGGTATGAGGATATTCCTTCTGTTTGTTAGGCTTTTCCATCAAACCATCGGTGAAACTCCGGAGTCCCGCAATCAGCCGACTGGTCATTGCAGAAAATATATCCATCTTGTAGCCAAATACCAAACGTACTGTTGCAAATAGCACGTCACGATGGATTCGATCAACAACACTGGAACCTGGGACGACAAACCGTCGTAACCACAAAGAAAGAAAGCCTGCTAAGGTGGCTTCTAGGGATAAATCGATGCCACTCTATTTTATATAACTTTTCAGATGAGTATTGACAGCGTAACCATTACAGGGTTTAGTTAATTTTGTGTCAACATGGTCAGATTCCTCTATAAGTCGAGAAATGGTTTGAGCATTAAGTGGCTCAAAGAAGCGAGGCGTACATTTACACTGATCTTGCACTTTGGGGTCTATGTCATGACCAAAGAAGAGGTATACCAACCATTTAGATATATAGCATGTAGCACCACTCTTGTACAGATGCATGCAGGTTGTAAAGTGACACAACAGTTAATCGAGAAGTGTCGCCATCTGAGGGTTCACTTTGCCAAGGCCTCTAGCTCGTCCTGCATTGGTATATACTCTTCATAAGGGTTATCTTCCATTGGCAGACGCGAAAGAAATTGCATTTCATGGAGAGCAAAGACTAATTCTCCGTGAGAAGTGGCAAAGGTACCAGTCCTACTGTTGTACCTTTCTGCTAAAGCCAGAAATATATTGGAGTTATTTTGGATCCCATAAGAGGTATTCAGAACGGCTTCATAGAGTCCCAGTTCCTGTAACCTCTCACGAAAGTTGTTTAAAACCCACACGGAAAGGCGGTTCCAACGAACAATCTCCGGATGCATTAGGCCAGTTAGTCTCATGGTAGCATTTCGAGGATATTCTTTTTCAGATGCAACATACATATTGGCGAAGATGGGTATTCTGACGGGTAGCATCATGGCCGCATCATCAGAGGTATGCAACTTGGTCTCAGACCCCTTAAGCAGGTGCTATACTGATCAAAATTGCAGAGGAAGGCTCGACGGTCTTTCTTCGACTTGGGCTGAGAGTCTGTAGCTATAGCTTCTCCAAATAGGAACATCAATTTCTTATGAGAATTTGCGTCCTAAGACAGAAAGGGAGTGCCATTTATCAGACACAGCAGAGTCTTATAGTCCTGATTCTCCAATGCAGTCCATCTGAGAGTTGGCTCATCATATTGAGGAAAATGGACATAAAAGGGATCTTCTTGATACTCAGACACCCGAAAGGCAGAAGCCAATTCCTCAGTAAAAGGGTCTTCTTTCAGATCAACTGCAAAAGAAAATTCATAGTTAAAATCTTGAAAAGATTATTTTCTTAAAGAAACACCCTACGCCAATCATGTATGGCACAGGATATGAAGAACAGTCATCAGTTAGCGCATGCAGAATGACAGTTCTCAAAATAAATAACGCATCAGTCAGTCAGCACATGATTTGTGCATCACATCGAATGGTGCATCATGCTTAAGACATGACAAATGGCGCAGGATGTCATTTTTTATGATTGATTTTAGGCAACACTCTGAAAGAGGTGGCACAGGTTGCAGATGGTGAAAAAGCATCGACCAACACTCTAAAAGAGGCAGTTGACGTTGGCCCTTAATTGCGCTACACGCGAATGGCACGAGCGTTCTGTTGTCGTCTTCTTCGATCAATTTTTTCACCTTCAAGAGTGGGGTTCGGCTCCTCGGCTCTCGTCGATGGCATGACGTGCTGTGACACCATCAACGGAGGCATGCGTGAAGTGTCTCCGGCCACTTTCTTCCCTCTCTCAGTTGCGGTTCTCTTTGGGGCCATTTCGATTGATCGGAAGCTTCGAAAGTTGAAGAAAATGAACAGCTCGAAAAGAAGAGAATTCGAGTAAAAGTGTTTTCTCTCTCTCTCCTATCGGCTATTTATAGCCTAAAGCTATTCGTAACAGTTGTGCGATCCGTGTCCAAAACTTGGGGTCAATTATTATGTTATCATGCGCCAGTCACAAAGAAACGCTTCTTATTCAAAGTATTTCAAAATTTGAAGCTTTTTAAATTTAAAAACTTTGAAGGGGGTCTTGTAGAAACCTAAAAAGTATAATCATCATGTGCTACTCATAAATGGTGCTAGGGCACAAATCATCAAATGGCGCTGGACACCAGATGGCGTAAGGCAACAATTGGCACTGGACATAGGTGGCTCTGGCTGACACGTGGCAAGCTTCTTTGAGAAGCTGAAAAGTTGTCATAATTACTGAAAGCACGTCAGTTGAGAAAAATTCATTCGAATCCCGAATGCGCGACGCTCGAGAAGATTGTATCAGATTTTATCATAATGACTGACAGGTGCCTGCACCATTTGTAGTTGGCACGAGATAATCAAATATCATTATAAGTAGGGTGTATTAAACAACAAATAGCGCCTGGTGCCATTCAACAGTTGGCGCTATCTGATCAAGTCATCTAGAAGCAGTTAGATGATGTGGCACGCATGCTACTAATCTCGAAGAACGTGTACACTACACTGCCCATGACCAAGCACATCTCTCTCACAGAATGCCACGTGTCACACGCAGTTAAGTTAACCGTTCATGCGACTGGGTGAATAGCACGCCAAATGCACTGTGCACCAATTAGGATAATACTTAACATTTAATATCTAAACTCTAAATAGAGTTCCAAATCACGTCAAAATCATCACTAATGATAATAATCTCCTGAGCATTGCTGCAGCACTCCAAAGGTTTTTTCTTCGACATCGCATCATCCAAGGGATAAAGTGATCATCTTCTGATCGGATTCCTATAGTTGTATTCTTCAATCAAATTGTATCTTGTACTTTTATAGGTTGTGATCAAACTTTTTTTTTGCAAAAACACCTGAAACCACCACCCTCGGCCAGATTACTCTTCTGCCACCAACACCACGTACCCAAACACCGCCACCTGGCCTTCTCCGACTGACCACTCAGATTCGTCACCAATGCCACACCATCCACCATTGTTGCCACAACCACATACACCCGTCAGTGCCACCACGTCACAGCCACGCTATCACCACCAAATGCCACCAAAAATATCGGAGAGAGAGAGGAGAGAGAGAAAGAGAGATAGAGAGAACCTTTTATCGTTCTTCGTCCGCCGTCGCCTGCAAGTCCCGGCTTGCTGCATCCCTGCATTCACTGCCTCCCGGCTCGTAATAGTACGACTAACTTAAGTACTATCACGATTTGCACAATTTACAAAAATTGACCTGCATGGGCCCCACAAAACTTGTCACGACTCACACCGCTTTCGGGATACGAGTGCGTGTCCAAGCTAGCCTACGCCCAGAGTCGTGGTAGAACGCTGTCAAGACCGTAATAAATAAATGCTCATAGATAATATTATTGATCATTCACATTGCTAATTAATTACAAAATTTACAAGAATTGTATTTGAAAGGAAGTACAAAGTCTCACAAAATCTATTACAACAAATTTAAGCTAACTAACTTCTAGGTTTTTGACCTGCAAGTCCACCCGTATCTCAGAATGCTAAGAGAAGCCACAGTTAACCTGAAAATGGTTTGGTTTCCAGTCAGGAATGGAACAAGAACACAGACCGACAGGCTATTCGAAAATATAATAGAATTTACAAGACATGAAAATATCATACGTGAAATAAAACTAGATAGTAACTGATATCATGGCATATCTAGAAAGAAAGTAGGTAACTCTAAATGATATATCAACTAGAAGAACAATGTAAATAGGGTGACATGGCATGTGGTGAATAGACAAGGAGAATCAAGTAAAAGACAACTATCTATGTGTTTTAAATATTGGGTTCTACATGTGAACGACTAGAGAGGTAAATCCGGCACCCCGTACGTGTATTGTGCGGTGCTATTCTCCACGAATGACACGGAGGATAGTTGGGATAGTTCACATGTCTACTAAGTATTTCTCCTTCCGACTAATACTCAGGACTCGAACAAGTCAAATACGAAAACATGATAATCAATAAATATAGTATGTAGAGATCCATGATACTAATATGTGTAACAACATGTAACAAGCAGAGAGCATATGTATACAAAATGAAATGGATAAACTATTATGAATCAAAAGCAATCAGTATATGTACTTGCCTAAGGTCCTTTGCTGGTAATCGATAATACCCAACTACTCAGTGAGCACAAAGTCCAACTGTGCAACAGTCTCTATGTTGAAATAGAATTACCAACGAGTTTGGTCTAAAAAAATGTCTAAATGCCTGTCTAAAAGTCTAATTCTGGACACATGAGCAAAAATCGTAATTTCGGATCAAAACGATATCTATTGGACTCATTATGCACCGAAAAGCGTGCTAGTACCTACAGTCTCTAAAGTTATCAAATATAGTCTACAGGTCCAAAGTGGATTCTGATGGGTCGTGCCAAATTTGCTCATTAGGTCGGTCGCGGGACACCAAAATAGCGTTTCGGTAGACCTTCTCGAATCGAACCAAACATGGCATACATGACCAGAAAATGTACGGTCCTATTGGCGTAGTTTCGTCTTGAGATGATGAATATGCACAAAATATTGACTATTTGCAAAGGGCCGGGGTATGGAGTATCTCGACGGATACGTTTCGATTTCGTCGCACACGCACAACGAAATCAAGTTCCGTAGAATCTCACACGTCGACAATATCCATATGCGTCTTTCGATCATAAGTTGCGATCACGTTGTCCGGTTTGTCTGGGCGCACGAGGCAGTATCGAAAAATTGCTAAAATTGGTGATTTTGAAAATTGGTTTTTCTCCATTTTTGGAACTATTTTTATCAGAAAATAATCATAGAATACATACAACTAATTTATGGGTTTTATACCCGATATTAGGCTATGAATCTGTCAAAAGATTCCAAAAATCTATTATAACCTAGCAGTTATCCGCCTTCAAAAACGTAGTGTTGGACTGGATTTATACTCTGTTTTTGAACAATTTTTTGACAACATTGTGTCGACTTTTCTTACAAACCAGGGACCTAAAATCATTCTACTTGCAGTGTTTTCTCTAGAGGGTATATTGTGAGAGTGTATGAAGAACAGAATAATAAATACTGCGAAGACGAAGTAGATATCTTACCACAA